>PRKT01000065.1:502663-534124 GCA_003671525.1 Saccostrea glomerata | reverse complement strand
GGGGGGGGGCTAGAATTTCTTCTAAAAAGAAGAAAAATACTGTCTTTGCTATACATGTATGACGTCACAATGCACTATATATATGTAGACGGCGCTGTATTTCTAACTGTGACGTCATTCCATTTTCATCATAATAATTATCACCAAAGACTTGCAGTTGAAAATGATCGCAACAACGATTATTATTTTCCATACAGCTAAGTGGCTGTATAGCAACTATTTAGGTAAGAATTAAGTGTTTGAGGTTTTTACGAAAAAAAAAATCGAAAAATTTATCACATAAAAAAAAAATTAAAATATATACTAAAAGCCTTTTCTGCATTTATGATTTATCAGCACCGCGACCAAGAGTTCGTGTTATAATTAACCCCAATGATCCGGGAAGTTCGGTTGACCCCCTGCAGTTTGACATTAACAGAATCCACAGAAGCCCGGATGGAGATCATAGTTAACATGATTAAGGTTTGTTAATTGATATATATTTATCTTGTCAATTTTAAAGCAGGAAATCATGGAGTACTTTTCATTCTTATATTATTAACATCATATGTTTATATTGTATATATAGATGACGAAAAGATTTTAAAAAAAATCATTTGCATATACTAGTAATTAACCCTTTTCTATTCCAGATATTACAAAAATTATTCAACCCAGGAGTTTTTTTTATCTCTCAAAAACTATATTTTTGATAAATCGTCCTTTCAAGCCATGGGGTTGAATATTGGAGGTGGGGGTCCTATCCACAAGTTTCTGTGACTTAGAACTATCTAGAAGTGGCAGTCACAAAGGAACGATTGCAACAATAAACAATGTGTCAAATCACATTATTTTTAAAGCCAGTGGAATGATATTATATGCTCTATACAATCTAAATATAAATAAAAGTGTGAAGTTGTTATAGAGAATGAAACTAGTTTACAATTGAAAATTTAATTACTGAGTACATTTTAGAGCAATTATAAGGCAATTCTTTTCTGAAAAGCCAGTTCTATATTTTCCTTCAGGTTGCACCCTACTGGAAGGCATGGAGAGTGAAGTTGAATATCACCTACATTAGCACTTTATAAAACCTTTTGGTTGGTCGTGTAAGATCCAAGTACATGACTGAGTGCCAGTGAGTGGCTATGATGAACTGCATCGATCACTTTAAGACCCTGTTCTAAAGCACCTCCGAGTCGATGAATGATTTCAGAGTTTAATTAATCTGTTCTCCGAGTACGAAAATAATGATAAGTTTGGTAAATTAACAGAATTAATGGAATTTATTGTATTTTTAAAAACAGATTTTTATATGGTGTTATAACGAGTTTAATAAATATAAATTTTGAAGCATTTCTATCTGTTTTTGTTATTTATTGAATTATTTCAATTTATTGTTCCAGGTTAACCGTTTGATATCCACCTGATCTACATGTAATTTAACTAAATCAAAATAATAGATTCAGGACTAAGCTAACGTCTTTTTTTCCTTTTCAATGACCTTCAATTGCAATGACTTATATACACATACTTTATATATTTAATATGGAAATTACTTAATGAATCACTGTCTAGATAGTATAGTATGCCAGGGCATCAACGATAGTGGGAAACATGGGATAATTCGCATAACGGGCGAAGCCACTTGTTCCTTATATATCCATTTCATTGTGAAATAAAATTGTAGATTTAAGGCTTTAAGAATGTAGACAAAGACTTAAATTACACGAGGACTTCCATGCCAATTTCAATAGTCCTCACCCACTGACGTCAAACACAGACAGCCGCACGAGATTTACATGCATATTTGGCCTCCCTAGCGTCAGACACAGGGACCGATAGATGCGCACGAGATTTGCATGCATATTAGGCCTCCTTAGCTCCTGACCTATCGACCTTCCTTATTTACATTCCGGCAGAATTATCAAGAAATAAACTCCGAAAACTTTCAAAGAGTTATCACAGAGAAAAAAAAAATAGAAATGGAAATATTTTTGTCTAATATCATCTTGAGGAGAACGCAATTTATATTTTTGATTCTAAAATTCTATAGTATTTTAAAAAAGAAATCACGATACATTAAACATGTTATCAAAGTCTATAAAAAGAATTTTTATTTCAAAACTTCACGATGATTTAAATTATATAAAAGTCAATAGTTAATAAGCCATAAAAAATGAAAGATAAAAGTGAGCAAGCTCACAAACCCCACGCTCCCACAAAATTTAAAGTGCTGAAATTGCCGGAAAAAAATAATGGAATCCCAATTTCCTGGTTATATGCACATCTACACATTGTGTCCTAAATATCTGCAAAGTTTGACGAAATTCTGTGCAGCGGTTTATGAGAAGTTGCGCTGACAACCTGTTCATTTCTACACTCAAGGTATGGCCAAAAATCTAAGTTAAAAAGTGCTGAAATTCCCAGAAAAATTATGGAATCGTAATTTCCTGGTAATATGCACATCTACACACTGCGTAATAAATATCTGCAAAGTTAGACAATATTTTGTGCAGTGGTTTAAAAGGAGTTCCGCTGACAAACTGTTCATCTCTATATTCAAGGTATGGCCAAAAATCTAAGTTGAAAAGTTCCAAAATTCCCACAACAATTACGTAATCAAAATTTCCTGGTAAAATGCACATCTACACATTTTATCCTAAATATCTGCGTAGTTTGACGAAATTCTGTGCAGCGGTTTTAGAGGAGTTGCGCTGACAAAAAAACCCAGAAGTCTCTGTCGAGACTGAAGCTCTACTGGTTTGTACTTATATCAAAGGAAGAGGAAAGTACTTAAGCAGTTGGGAATTAAAAATTTACACTAGCAAAAAAGGAGAATAATGATCCTTGAATAAGTCTCTTTATGTTCTTAGTGTAGTCTACTTGCATGCCATATTATATCATAATAAGACTAAAACTGTATTTGAAGTAGCATTTTGAGAGTAACAAAAATTGCTATCTTTATTAACCAAGGTAATAATGTTCATTGAAGTCAAAAATGGATATAAAGAATTATGTACCTTAGTGTAGTCTACTTGTGTGCCAAGTTACATTGAAATCATACCAAAACTGTAGGAGGAGTAGCATTTTTAAAGAATTTCACAGAAATTTCTATTTTTAGTAACAACACCAACACCGTTTGTCGAAATCAAAAACCGATATAGAGAATTATGTATCTTAGTGTAGTCTACTTATATGCCAAGTTATATTAAAATCAGATCAAAACTGTAGGAGGAGTGGCATTTTGAAAGAATTTTACAGAAATTTCTATTTTTAGTAACAATGCCAACACCGTTCTTCGAAATCAAAAACCAATATACAGAATTATGTATCTAAGTGTAGTCTACTTGTGTGCCAAGTTATATTGAAATCAGACCAAAACTGTAGGAGGAGTAGCATTTTGAAAGAATTTCACAGAAATTTTCTATTTTTAGTAGCAACCCCAACACTGTTCGTCGAAATCAAAAACCGATACACAGAATTATGTATCTTAGTGTAGTCTACTTATATGCCTAGTTATATTGAAATCAGACCAAAACTGTAGGAGAAGTAGCATTTTGAAAGAATTTCACAGAAATTTCTATTTTTAGTAACAACGCCAACACCGTTCGTCGAAATCAAAAACCGATACACAGAATTATGTATCTTAGTGTAGTCTACTTATATGCCAAGTTATATTGAAATCAGATCAAAACTGTAAGAGGAGTAGCATTTTGAAAAATTGTTTACAGACAGACAGACAGACGGACGGACGCCGGACGCATTACTATCGCATAAGCTCTTCTGGTCTCTGACCAGTAGAGCTAAAAACAGGACTGGGACTGGCTGACTGACGGAAAGATCAAAAGCATTATACCTCCCGCAACTTGTTGCGTGGAGTATAACAAATAAACAAAACTTGATAAGGTATAGTATAACATGTATGGATACTTAACGATGGCAACTAAGTACAGTGAAACCTGTCTAATCCGATATGCACTAGGAGACAAATTTGTGTCGGAATGGACAGGCTCTCGGATTGCACAGTTATAAAACATGGAAACAATAAAATAGGAAAGAAATTTAACTTCTTTATTCCCAGTATGTCGGATTAGACAGTTTTCACTGTATATGACTTAACTTATTTTTACATGGAAATACCCCTCCTTTCATATCTGTGTCTGCGTTCCTTGGAGTTTCTCGGAGGAGATAATGTTGGACATCAGGGTTAACCGCTTAGTAGCTGTAAATGCTATTTGAAGTTTTCACCATTGCACATGCGTCGATCCTAACTCCCAGCCGGGTATTACAAGGATAAGATACAATTACGTGATAGGCCCACAGACTAATTTCGGGTTTATTAAAAATTTTCATGATGACTTTGTAAATAAATACAAATAAAAATCTCGTCATCTCGTGGAACATCTTTGGTAACGATGTATACACTTCATTGATTGCATGTCCCGGTTGCTGTTAAAGGAGATGAAAACTGCCTGTTTAACATTATATCGGTTGCTTCATCAGGTCATGAAGAGTATTCTACCTAACTTCGTCTTCGTTCAGCCATTGAGCTGATTCAAAACAGAATGTATATTACAAAGAACAACACAAAACAACCAATGTTGAAGACTGTTATGGAACCATTGACAAGTCAATCATGGATTGTGTCATCAATCGCATATTTTCAACTGCTTGCTCTTTTCACTCAGTATGCTTAGTAATAAGGAAACCTGAAAAGTCCGTATATCCTGTTGTGAACGGACCTTTGTATAACTGCATAGGTATCCTCCACAGAACATTCCAACCGAGAGTAAAGAGTTCAAGACCAACCTATCAACATCATTTACGTTGAGTGGACCAGCACGTGGGTTTGGGACATCGAGACCCTATCATTTTGTTCTATGTTGCAGTCTAGCAGTATCCGGAAAACATTATTGACCTTGCCCGCATAGAAGAGCTCTCTCCATGAGGTCAAGTTTCAGCTTCTTCGGGGGATAAACGCTGCAAAGACACCTTTACAGAAAATGAACACTCAAATGTTGTCAACGTTGATGACTCAGAGCTCTATATGGTACCTGGAGATGAATTCCAAAAGAACGTAACAAATTGGAGGATGTTTACCAGCCTTGAAAAGTCTAGATAAAATTTCTGTAATTGGAACAACAGATTGAAATTTTACAAGAACAGAGTACAGAAACCAAACTTACAGACATTTTTAAAGACGTGAAAGAAAATATTTTCTTTGTATTGAATTATAAGTATAATGCAAGATGAAGGGCTGATGGCAAAAACTCATCCTGACGACTTAGGTGCTTGGATACAGGGAGAAAATATAACCAAGCCAGAGTACTTCCTCAGGAAACAGCATGGTTTTCTAAATGTTAGACACGAGAAGTCAGAAATTATTTTCGAATGATGAAAGAAAAGAAAGTCCCATTTTCACTTCAACCAACAGAGGGACAGATTCTTGTGGTTGAAAAAAAAATTCCACTCGCCAAAGGAGAGAAATACTGTGGTTTCATCAATATTCGTTAAGCACCATTTTTCGAGGATTTCGTTGTTCAGCAGATCCACGAATTCAAATCATTGAACTAAGAATTATTTGATATTCATTGTATAGGCAATGCTTTTGTCTACGAAATTACGTATCCTCGAAAACGTCTTTTTTAGAAAATCCAATTTAGAAAATTTTTAGAAAATTTATGCTAACAAACAATGGATGAACCACACTACAGAAAAAGAGTTACATGGTTAAAAAAACCAACCTTTCCTGGTAGCGACATCTGTAGAGTATGTTTGACCTTATCCTGTGGACCGTTCGAGCATCATCGCAACTCCAAAAATAGCATTCCATATCAACGACTACCTATGCAACAAAAAGAGCTAATAAAATAAAACCTAGACATGAATCAGCCACCAAGAGAAGAAAAAAGAGATGTTTAAGAGGATCCAATGACGTTGAAAACAGCCAGGAATATGAAATTCATCTATGAAATGAAGAAACATCCATAGAATAAACAGAGTCTGGCTGATGAAGTCACAACAGTTCTAAATAAAAAAATATGAAGATGCCTCCTTAGAAATTTTGACTCCAACAAACAATAAACGGTCGAGTGTCATTTTATACTCGCTGGAGCAGATGATATTCATGCATAGTTCCAATAATAAAGGATGCATTATCGGACTTGACAGAATTTTCAACGTTGGTTCCTGTTTCTTAACGTGAACGTGAAAACTTTTAAAAAGATAAGCCCTGTGAAGAATAAAAGCAACGAGCCCCAAATAATGCTTTGCCCAATTTACCTACACTTGGATGGAACATATCTCACATACCAACGATTTTTATCGCATTTAGCTTCACGATGTAGACCCAACAAAAGTAATTTTCGGAACCGACGGAGGAAAGGCCTTGCGAAATGCAATTAAATCTTGTTTTCCGACTTCCACCCACTTTCTTTGCAAAAGAAAACGTGAAAGAAACTTTGCGACGCCATTAAAAACAGCATGACAATGTTGGGAAATCTGTTTTGCCAGTTGATACCAAAGATGCCAAAAATCTTATGGAAAATCTACAGGTTACTCTCTTGAGGTACATATGTGTTAATTGCACAAGATCCATTGCCGTAGATCAGATTTCTACCTCGATTTTGTTAGAGGCGATAAGGTGTATAGTCTTATTGGTTTGACTAATGATCAAACTTAACAGATGACATTTGTCCATTAGTTTATGGAGTCACTCCTCCACGAGTATTAAATGTATTGCTGTGCCATCTGTAAACAGTTTCTCTGATACTTTTTTTTTATAATTTGGAGCACAAACGAGCATTGTACAAGCGTCCCTTTTGTACTTGTGCCGAGGAAGCCATTATCTGTTGATGACTCGAAAGCATCTTTCAGCACAAAGGTAATGAAAATGAGTGAATACTAGTGCAAAGCCTCTTCGAACACCAAACTCCACTCTTTGGAACAAACTAATCTGAACTACAAGTCGCTCAAACTGTTGTGAAATAACCTTACAAAGCTCATCAGAGTAGTGGAGCAGTCATGGCTGTTGAAACGGGGGAAACGTTTAGTGCAACTCTCTATAAAAGCACAGGTCTGTAAATACTTTTTTTTTTAAATGAAAATCATTACTAACTGCATGTTCAAATTAATCCTGTTAGGTTTTGTTTATTTTAAGTTGTGAAAGAATTATCGGTATTTCAACTTGCACAAAAAAAAAACAACAAACATGGAGTCTACATATTAAAAAGTTCTTTATACGAGGAACTCATATTTAAAGCTCTGACCCCACACCATGGAACACCGTCCAACTTTATCAACCTCGTACAACATTACAATTTTATGGCGACGTTACGTGTTAATGTCATCCACAACGGTAAGCTTGCAGAGGCCCTTTTAATGCAGAGACAGGAGTAAGGCAAGGTGTTTTTGTCACCGATGATCTTCGTATTTGTGGTGAACTGCATCATGCGAAAAAGTGATCCTGCAGTAGAATTTCACTCAGTGTTTGAAAGATGAACTTGGGTTAAGTCCCTAAAATATGAACACATGCCGCTCAAGATAGCAGGAGTGGTCAAGAAGCAGCAAAGACACGTCTTCAGGCCAACACAGACAAGATAAGAGCTCAATAACAAACAACAGTCAAAGCCTGGGAGACATAGACTCATTCACATATTCGAACAGCATTGTCTGAGCCATTTGTGGTACAGACGAAAACATTCAAAGCATTAGAGCAAGACATACCTTCATCGCTCTCAAACAAAAGTAAATTTCACTAGCACAGTTCACACGTAACAAGCTCTGTATACTAGAAACAGAAAATTTAATGGTCGTGCTTCTCTATATGGAACACCAACACTATCTCCAACTACAATCCTTATCAGAAGTATCTGCCACATAGTGAACATCTGGTAGCCAGAAAGGATATCCGAAAAGAACCTACGCAAGCAACAAAAACCCCACCACTTAGCAAAAAGCTCCTATAGAAAATGGCAGTGAATTGGGTATACCATCAAAATCGATTGGAAGACATAAAAACAATGCGTTTGAGTGGAACCCCCACTGTATACTTCGGGTCGGACGTCCCAAGACAATTTGGCGAAAGTCGTGCGAAGAAGAAATCAGCAAGTATATTGGAATAGAGTTAAAGGCCTGAACTGGAGGACTTTTACCAAGGTCATCTTCTCCAACCATTAAGATGATGATTACTCTGCAAGTAAGAACAATGCAGCTCATTGTATCGAACATGTTCATCTCTACCAAATATTGGTCAATGGTCACTTCTAGAACTCGGATATCTATCATTAATTTAAAATATGTAAAATAAAAAAAAAATCAAATTAAGGACGAAAAATTCCGATACATATTTGCAGAAGACAGCATACTTAAGAAAGTAAAAAACTACCAATAATGAAAAGGCAGCATGTACTGCAGGTCCTTCGGATGAGACAGTATAAACGGAGGCCCCGTGTCGAAGTAGGTGCTGGCACGAAAAAGATCCCTCGCTGCTCAATGGCCTCGAGTGTCGATCATAAGACAAAATATTTTAGCTCTCCACTGGCAAATGGTGGCGATTCCATATGAGTGAAAAATTCTCGAGAGGGACTTTAAACAACATACAATCAATCCACAATCTGAAGTAATATTTGACCCAATTGATCTCGAGGTTAACCTTAGAGTATTTTCACTATACTAGTATTTTGAAAATATAGGTTACACTTTTAAGTCCGTAGAACCTTATTAATGTTCATTTATAATATAATATAAATGTAACTTTGTTTCGATTCATTGAAGTAAAGTTATGCCAATTTTCACCATCGAAAGGAAGCACTTGCTCTGCTGACGTAATACCCATTTCCCATCCGTATCCGCCATCAATAAATGAAGTCATTTCTCCAATACGTCCCATTCTTTATCGTCATTCTCCAGTCCAGTTGAATGTTTTATCGATATCTCGGTTTCTTTAGATTAAGACCACGGACATTGCTTGTTTGAAATCAAAACCTGTCAAACTCATTTACTTTTATATCAGTATATCAATATTGTCTCTAGCATTGTTAAAAAACATGTCTCATAATAAGACCTGCTCTACTTCTGACGATTCCTTTCAAGCCTAGTAAATACATTAAACCTCCGAAGTTTTAAATTCTTTGATCAATGCGACATTTTGGTTCTATCTGAAATCCACGTGTGTTTGTCGAACCCTAGTTACTGATTGGGAACTTTAAATCGGAAAACTATTTTCGCCGGTGTGTCTCATTGTGGAAAATGGAAATAACTTTCTTCCAACAAGAAACAAACGTGAACAGGTAAGATTCTAGCGAGATTTTTTGTTGTCAGTCATCATTTGTTGTTTGAATTGACTCCAGATGTTGTTTTTTCAGCACTTAAGTTAGATTTAATTGTGTTGACAAGTTGGTATATCTACATACAATGTAAATATTCGAATACAGAACGTAAAGAACCCTATGAGAACGAGATTAACAATAGTATCAATGCGTAAAATATATTTGACTATTTGTATTTGAACACGGAAAAACAATAAAGATTTTTTTGATAAATATTTTGGCAACATCGACACTTTTCAAATACGAGTAACATTTTTGCGGACCAGTGTTTCTTTTTTTGTGTAAGGCTGACTAAGGCATAATGTAAATAGAATAATTTTGTTGTAAAAGAATTGTCAATGCTTTCAGATGATATCTACATTTTTGTTTATCTAAATCACAAAATAAATATCAGCGACGTAAAAAAATCGAAAACCCCTAAAGTTAATTAAGATATCATCACGAACCCTTTCGATTCCAAGCAACCAAAGTCATGGAAAGATATTTTCATGCTGGGGCGTTGGTCAAATATAAAGTATTTACTATAGTCATTGGCATCTGATTTAAAAGTACAATTTGTATATGAAGTTTATTGGAGTTATATTTGCAAGAAGGGGTGCCAAATAAAACAAGACTCTTTCACTTTTCTGGACATCTGTACTCTTTGACGCAAACCTGTGTACCTGTCCTCTCTCGTTTGTTTGCCTATTTTTAATTAACGGGATTAAGTGTACTTAGTCTGAAGTCATTTAGCTCGCTTATTGCATGAAATGTTTACGTTCAGGACGGGGTTTTACCGGCAAAGCTATTTAATCTTCGACCAGAGAAGATTAATTAAACAAACTGAGATTGGATTTTATAAAATTCGACATGATTGCAGATTTTATTGTCAAAAAGACGGCAAATCCAATAAAGTTTGGTAATACTATAAGATCTGATTTGATAATCCGGGATAATCTTTTAATTCCTCTGCAGCTTTTATGAGAGAGATTATTGCAAGGTGCAATTGGCATGCAATAGAAAAACACACACCTAGCGAGTTTTCATTCACAATACTTATATGCGTTGGTTTTTTTCTCACGATAAACAAAATAAAAATAAAGCTGTGCACGAATTAAAATTTTTGAAATTATCGGTAAGTGAAGATAAAACGATTCTATGCCCACTTTAGAAATTTCGATATCCTGACACAAGGATTATTTCGTGAGAACTAGAGTGGAAGAGCACACGTTCCAAGCGATGCATATAATTGTTTTATTTACACACTCTTTGGCCGTCAATAGAAACGAGTAACCTGATGCAAGAATACGAATAATACCTGCATACAAATCATAACAAACTTTTAACAAATACGTGTAGATAGAGGGGTTTCAGGACCTTTAAACAGCAGTGTCGTCAAGTCCTCTATCCATCAATGGGGATTAATTCTTGCTGTTGGTTGAGCCCAAAGATCATTTCAATTTTTGATAAGAGAGAGAGAGAGAGAGAGAGAGAGAGAGAGAGAGAGAGGAAATAGTGAATTGTCATCAAACGTAGGTTTTTTTTCTATGAAATTCTACAATTTTTAAAAGTCACCTTGACTTGCAGAATAAATTGATACATTATCTACCCACTGGCAGAACGTTCTCATTATTAAGAAATTTCATGATTATAAATTGTAGTAATTGACCTAGAATTCTTTTCTGTGTACCTGATCTTTTGACATTTCATTTCAAGGAAGATGGCATGCAAATTGTACATCTTTTTGTATCAAAGGTACGCCGTTTTTAAGTCTTAGATAGAATTCAAGGTTAGGCGCCCAAAGGGTTTGATTTCTAAATCTTATTAAAATGTTAGAAAAAGCAATTTACATGTTAATCGGATTAGCATTCTTCTGATAGGGTGCAGCATGCAGTGGTGCATGCACTAATCTTAAATCAATAGGAGCGATATCGGAAATGGCAAGACGGAATGTAGAGGACAAATTTCTAATTGCGGTAATATTTTTTTAAAATATCAAATTAGTATATTTCTTTAATTATTTTTGTAAAACAAAATATATGATGGAAATATATGAAGAACGTTTTTTTTTAATGTCATTGATTCGCCCTTCCAATTTATTCATTGCACATAAAAATATGCATATTCTTAACTGCACCCTCTGTTACGAAATTTACATTCATATATTTTATTTGATTTTTTTAAATTTTAAAGCGTATAGGGGTTCATTTTGGTGCTTGGGTTTGCTAAATTCTTTTTAAATTGTAAAAAAGGTTATGTAACTCATATTTATATTCGTTAAATCAATTTTGATTTTAAGGAACGGTACATTTAGTATTTCTCTGAATAGCAGCAGGATCTTTCAAATATTCGTGTCGTTTAAGAGAAAACTTAATGCAGAGCGTAGGATCTTTTTCAATTTAGTTTGATTGATGACATTTCTTGTATGGCTTTCAAGTAAAATGAGTAAAATGTTCACCGATTTAATATGAAAAGGAACTGAACATAAAAAATTATTAGTGTGCAGATGCGTTTGTGATTCATAATAGAAAAGAAAACGATAAAATTGGTCAATTTGCAATGTCTGCGGGATTTAAAAAGAAAATATTATACGTACACTTTTCCATGCAGCTTATCAACATTGAAATAAAATTTAATACCAGTCTAAATAATCATATAATAAATGTATCTTTCTTACAAAAAGCGTAACGGATTTTTCTATCACCAAGCAAAAATTATTAATTTCTAGCTAAGGTACTAGTACTTTTTTATTTCTAGAAAAAAGAAAAATGATTTGTAAAGACAGGTGTAGGTTCTCATAGGGAGCTTTGAAGATTGTTCTGTACTACATGTAGTATAGTAACTTTAAAGTTGTTAGAATTAAACAAAAAAAATCATTTTAAATAATGAAATAACCATGACTAGATGCGAGTAAATGTAAGATGCAGTACATGTTAACCACATGAATCCATTAATGTTCATTCGAAGTCTATAACAGGTAGATTTGTTCTTTTGTAAATTTTTTTGCTCAAATTGGTCTTTGCCGTTGCCAGTACATCGTCTCAAGCCACGGTCCGGAGTCCGCAGATATAGCTGATGGGAGAGGAGCGTAGTCATTTTGGCCGTGGTTTGCGACGATGTTGCTAGTATGTCTTTTACACAAATTATTTTTGATGATGATTAATGTTAACCTTGATTTAATGTCGTATATTGTTGATTTTGTCTCTTGTTCGCACGTCATTAACAGTTCTTAACAAATGAAATAGAGTGAAAAATGTCCCGATGTCATTCATCGCCAAGAAACGTAACTCGTGTATCGTTAACATGATAACCTGTGACCTATCCTTTTATTTTTCTTTCAACCGAGATACGTATATAAATTTCAGCTGTTTTGTACACGTACTTTTATGTGTGAATTATTGATAATCTCGATTGTATAATTAAGTTCACGAAATTGTGCATAAATATTTATAACATTTATTTAATTTTAACTTTACCTGCATGCAGATAAATCATGCACATATTTGTTAAATATCTATTAGCAATCGATTTCATCGAGCTGAATATCAAGATAAAGATTTGTTTCTTCAAAATCAGAATCAGAATATTTTAATCCCACAAGTATCTAAATACAGATTAATACGTAATTTTATTTACTACGCATTGTTTATTTGACAACTCTGTTTTAATATCGCCTGATAATATCAATTCCCATGCTAAATAACTGCTTTCTGCATAGTATTGTAATACGATGCTGTTTCCTAATTAGTAAATTAAGATTTGGTAGATACGTACATCACAATGTACATTGCAAACTCTTTTCTAATATGTAAATTTGTACTTAATCTCCGTATACATATTTTAATTTACTACCTCACAAAATGATTCGCAGACACTAGGCTGGCGTAATTATCGGCTATTCTTAATTTGAGATCGGTTCAATATCTAATATTAAAACATCTATTGATGCCATTGTATTTCTTAAAAGATTTCCCAGCAGTATGTTTCCATACATTTTCAATGACAGCTGACATTTGAAGGAAGTTAATTAGTCTTGATTTTACCAGAAGCAAAGGAATTAAAAAAAAAAGATTTTTTTTTTTACAAAAGGCTTTGAAGAATATTGCAAACTTAAGATGACATCTATTTCTCTCAATCTGTTCTGACTGGATTTTCATCTAACATTTTTAGTAAGTTATTTCTGTTTTTTGAAACTTAATCTTATGGTCGTTTGTTAATAAAGCGCTTGTCGCTAGTTCATGTATGATGCGCTCCTAAATATTGGCTTTTCCGAATTATAGTTTAAGTTGTATAATATTGTAGTGGACTTGAAATTGAGAATGTTCCTTCCTTTCTGAGTACAATAGAAAGGCAAATACAGGACGTTTATTTGATATAAACTAAAATATTCATTGTAAAGTTATTTACAACTCTTGTATATCATTTAGTAGGTTCGTAAATTATAAGTGTAACCAAATTAACTGTCTTTCCAGGAACGCTATTGAACAAGGAAACACTTAAAAAGAACATTCCTTTAATGATCAATTGATTTTAAAAATAGAATGTTTAAATTATCTTTTGAAGACTGATTTTATAATATTGAAGTACTTACTTGATTTCATTCTGAATGCCTTGTTTTGAATACTGTGATATTAAACAAAGGAGTTGAAAGGTCTATTGTTGAACTTCATATGAAATTTACAAGAGGAATATCTAATATTATTTCCTCTTCCCAGAGTTCAATATATCAAGTGAAACAGTGATAAAAAGAAAAGAACAATGGTCATGGTCGATTAAGAAAAAATCTTTCAGACATTAAAACTCTATAAGCAGGGCATAAACAGGGACCCCTGAATATTTCCTGAGTTTGGATCAGGCGCCAAGGACGAGTAAGATGTCCTCTGTCCATCGTTCACACTAGCCACGAGCTCCTTGTATTCAAAGGTACAAGTACATGGCGTAATACGTGTCAAATTAAAGAATAAAATAAAGAAGATAATTATAAGGAGTATTATTTAGCATTAAGATTATTATTGAAACGCGTGTAGCATTATCTCATGTGTTACATGTTTGAAGATTCCAGTTTCCTTAAAAAATCTACTTAGAACATGTTCTTGAGTATCGATGTCCCTTTGCATGTGCAGGGGCGTAGCAACAGGGGGGTCAGGGGGGGTGTGAAGGTTGTGATGTGAAGGAAAATGTAGTGTTATATGCAAGCCCCCCCCCCCACTTTCAAAAACGATGATACGCGCCTGATGTGCATATGATATTGATGGGATAATATTTATTTCTAAATTCTTCCTTGATTTGAACAAAATAGAAGCATTTAGAAGTCAATATGTTTTCATCAGTTTCCCTTACAATAGAGAAAATACCGAAAAGTACAGTTGTACATGTACGTCAGGTATTTTAAAAACTGAAATACTTTATTACAAATTTTGAATCTGTTGTTTTTCAATGCTCCTCATACAAAGAAGGAAAAAAACCCATTTCTCTACCATAATTTACCATACCGGACAGCAAAAGAGGTCGACGACATTCATACAAGAGAAATACTATTTTATAAAGATGTCAATCAAAGTTTTATGTTCAGATTTTTTAAATTTCTATTATGTATTAATATTGTTTAATATCCGGAAATTGATGAATTACTAGGCCTCAGAACATCTAATCGTTCCCCCCTGAATGTAGTTCTCCGTCTTGATATTTATTTCAGTTGTAAATATTTCGAGCACATTGTAGATTTGACAGTTATTGTGTGCCAAATTCGACTTTAATGCAAAGAAGCTGTGTTTGTACTACGATTTAAATATATGCCAAAATTCACTTAATGTTTCATCAAAAGCGAAATTTATCTGTAATCGCCATTTAGCCCGTTTACCTTTATAATCCCAGTATTAGCTGTAAAAATATTAGGTTAATTTTAATGTCAGATTCAAAGCGTTTTTAGGATCTTTCTTGCAAAAAGTATAAATCAAAAACAAAATACTTTATATACACGCATAACTTAATTAATATAAATGGCAAATACTAATCAAACAATGGTCGTGTTTTGAACATCATTTTTCCAAATTAAAACAAAAGATTTCTGCAACCCAAATCAGTAAGAACATTTAGAACACAACTTACTAAAATTATTCTTCTCATTCTTAAAAGAATAAAAATAAAATATGCTTTCGTTTTATTTTACATTTTGAATAAAAACAAGAAGATGTATCTGCTATACTCCAAAATCCGGGTGTAAGTAGTAGGTAGACATTTTACCATTTTGGTTTGATCCTTTCTAATTTTGATGAACGATCAAAATGTCAAAGGTTGACACTTCAATACCTTGAGTACAAAACTACGTTTAGGCATCCTAAGGATTATAATATACAGCCAAGGTACACGCTCGTTTGTAATTACTTCTGATAAATCGAAGTTATATTACTGGTAAATATGCACACTTAAGCACTCAGCGTATATTTATTTTAAAATACTTGAATCGTTAGCAAATCCCGTACAAGCTTCCGATGGACACTTTCACCGCGATAATAAATCACCCGAAATGCCTCGCCATGTTGTAATTGATGTCCATAACGCGATTGTTATTTACCCCTATATCAATACAACTGCTCTGAATCCAGGCTTATATTTTCACAAAGGTTCTCTGACAAGTTTGTTATTTGCTTGTCATAATCATAAATCAATACGTTTTGTGGTCTTGTCTTTCACGACTTTGAGATAAAACGTGGTTTCCAAGATCTGTAGAAGAGTATCGGAGCTCTCGACATATTCAAGTACAGAAAATTTTCTTTGCACCAATATTAAGATGAGTCATGTAAGGATTATAAATATTCTTAATCCCTTTAAAAAAGAAATTCTATATTTGATAAGAACGCTAACGAAAAAAAATTATGTTTAAGGAACCTCGCTTTTAACAAAACAGAAGTTCCTTGTCTCCAACAAAAACACACAAAAAGAAAGTAATACTTAGTATAACACACTATAATGAAAACTGAAATTCAAAGCTCAAAACAGGTCGTATTTATGAAACAACTTCATCCAAACCATCCAAGAAGCAGTCTCAAAGACGAGACTTGCCCAAAATTATTACCTAAATAAAGATTCTTCCTGGTATTTTGAATTAGTTTTGACCAAAATCATTGACATTAGACATGTTAGAACAAAGAAAGCGCAAAGCTAGAATACCAGTATATTCTGAGATTATACATGTATATAATAAATCATCAACCTTCTTTCTTGGAAACTTGGCAACAGATTAATTACCGATTCAATGTTATCGAGATTTTCAATCAAAAAAGCTGTAGAAGAATCCTAATTAGCTATATTGAGTAAGTAATCTAGTTTGAACATTTGTGTCAGCGGTTGATGGTTAATGGTTGATGGCTTACAATGACAATCTTAAGCTAGAGCAATAGTCTAAATATTTTTTACTTCTTTATAAGATTCCTTGTACTTAATTAAGTTATAAAAATATTCAGAATCTATAGATATCGCCGAATGAACAATTCTTCTCATTAAATTATTTTGGACTTGTGAGGTGTTCCTGCATTCTTTGAATGAGACTTCAGATGTTTGTACCACTCGGGTTGAACAGAATACATTTTTTAAAATCTAAATTGAGATTCTTTTTTGCAATGGAGACATTCAAAGTTCTCAATTTTATTGAAGTCCCTGCATGCTATTAGTTACCTGAACATTCATATGAAAATGTATACCTACCGCTATAATTAAGTTTACCAAGTTGTCACATGAAGAAATAAATCATGCTCTTCCCAAGTGTAAACGAAAGTAAAAGCTTTGAATTTAAATTGTAATGATATGTTTTATAATGTATGTGTTTAATTTGATCTTTATTTGAGCTTTAAGCAAATTAAACCATGAACGAACATACCCGAGTCGCAAGAATAAATGAAAGAAAAAAAAGCTATCTTCTTTTGTTTGCTATGCAATTATTTGAATTAGCATGTTTTAAATCCCTTTTTACTAATACCAGAACACGCAAAAAAGGAATCATTCTGGCACTTCCATGAAAAGAATATTTGCTATAAACACACAGAAACGGACAAATACTTTCTGTTTACCACCCGCTGTTGAGAGAGAGGCTGCTCCTTATTGGCTGAAAACGAGTTTCAAACATTTTCCTGATCCCACGTAGCGACGTTATTCAGAGTCATTATAAAGTTTGTTCATGTGAAGAAAACCTTTTAATTCGTTAAGGGATGATATTATTTGTTATCGATAACTCTTTAAATGAAAAATTCGTATAAAAATTTTAAAAAGCTAGTGGCACACTGTATTTTAATCTTTAAAGTTGGTTTTCACTAGTGGGTGTTAAAGTTGAAAATTTTTATAGTTTGTTTATTAGCATTTTCAAGTGGATTTTAAATTTTAAAAATGGTAAGTATTCATTTTTTTTATAAAGGTAAAAAAAAAAGAAGAAAAGAAATTACCTAAAATTAAATGCTTTCACTTCATAAGTAAAAGAACTTTAATGTACATGTACTATTAATGTAATGAACATATATCATCGACAAAATTGGGCAAGCTGTATTTCAAGAAAGTGGTTTTATTATTTTAAAAAAATGATATCATGAAATTGACATCTGTTTTAAAACACCTTTTATGGCATGAAAATAAAATCATTTAATTTAAAAATGCATGTAAAAAAAACCCTAAAAATATGCATGGAGTCATATCTATTCCGTTTAGAAAACGGTAATGGATTATCTTTAATTTGAAACACAGATAGTAGACCCTACGACAATTCGTTTTTATTTTATTTTCAATTTTCTGTTTTTTCGATGAATGTTTTTAGAAGGAAGTTATTAGGAAACGCACAACAGCAATGTTAGGTAAATACAAAAGGTCCCCTTTTCTTGTAACCAGTTAACGACTTAGTTTTAACTTTTAATTACAGTAGCATGTAAAAACTGCCTTCTTATCGATATCCTAAATCACAATATTGGTTCATCGTCTTTATTCCCATTGCCTGTACTGAAATATTAGGTATCGATCACAAGACTTAATATTTGTTCAAGCTCACAACAATTGAAATATGTGAACTAGAAACAAATTCATATTAGACTTTTTAAAAGCACTGCTGAAAAATAAAAATATGCACAGAGAATTAGGCACCGACGTTCCGAGGCAATAAAATGGTTAATTAACCACACGAAACAATCCGAAGGTTTTTCATGCAATATGAATTAAGGAAACCGTGTTTTCACTACACTTCATTGGCAGTTTAACTGCATTTAAAAGCTTGAATGTGTCTTGAGGCTAGGCTCAAACACAAAGGCATTTCATTATTGAATTGAATACGAAACGGGTTGTTATAATCGACTGTATTTCCCCAGTTGTTACTTATGTTGTTCCTTTGTGACTTCCTTTAAAGTCTAGTCTAGTGGTCTACCCGTTTCATGTAGATCTATGAGGTTTGTTTGGATTTAATTAACTTTTATCGCGATTTTCCGTTTTTCTTTGAATTCCAGTTGGCCCCATGTCTTTCTGACATGGAAAGAATTATGACTTGTTTTTCAAATTGTGTGAAAAATGTGTATTTTTCATTTTACTTCGTTTAAACTTCAAAATTCAAGAATTGCTTATTTATGTTTGGCATGATATGGTTTAATATTGTACAATTAGTATAAAACTAAAATAAAGTTATTTTTTCCAATAAAATTAATAACCTTATACCCTCTGATTTTGTATAGACCGACTTTCGAGTGAATGGCTAAACAGTAGATCAATTCTTTACGAAATCACGAAACCATGTACTACATGTTCATTATGTGTTTTGTTCAAAATTTGATTTCAATTGAAATATTCACCACAGTAAATTTCCAGCTGTCAAACGCCAGGAAAATTACAGAGAAAAACACTTAGATTATATTCAAAGCAAATACTGCTGCTTTTCCCCTCGAGAAATGCGTGCGTTTGTTTAAATTATAAGCTAGGTCATCAAATGGTCTTATATCTTTATGGGGGCATTCTTCAAATCCTTTTTAGAATTATTAATAAAAGCAACGTGCACATGTATTGTTACGTCTGATATCGATTTAAAATTGACAACTAAGTAATGCAATTAAGTTTTTTTTTTCTAAATTATAAATGGTAGATAAATTTTTCAATATATTGTAATATGACAGATAAATAAAATAACCCAGATCAGAAATTTTACCGGAAACTGCGGCCTTTTTAACCGCTAAGTACAAGAATTTGCTGTATTTTCAAATAAAGATATACGAGTCAATCCTATTAGTCTATCAGCTCAGTGAGACAGAAAATTACTTTTCGTACTTTGCCCTGGATGAAGATTTGATGGGATTTATCGATGATTTCTTCGGCATGTAATTATCAAAGAATTATATTTTGAACAAACTTTGTATTTTAAATTTACCTGAGAATTTTAACAGTTAGCAAATTACCCTATCAGAGAATTTGACGACTTGATCTGGAGTAATAATATTTTTATTATTACGTAGAATGTTCTTGGTTGAAACTGTTGATTTTAGTATTGAATGTGATATACAGCTGGCCTAAATAAGTTTCTGAAAATAGGTCAAAATGACACGAAGAAGGTGATCTTCTATACGACATATTGTGATTTCGATAAAATTTATTGATTTTAGTTTTTGAGAACGTTTTTAAGAGTCACTTTTCAGGTAAGGCAATTATGCTATGATAAAATATTAATCCATAAAAAAATGTAGTAAAACACCTGCGTACATATTAACAATTTTCATAAAACTTTTTTTGAAATTCTTAAAAAATATGAATAAATCAAACCTGCTCTTTCCCCCTTAACAGCCCCTATCGTGGAATAGTTTTTGTGTTAATTGTCCATGTTGAAAAGTTACCGAACTTTCTAAAAAAAAAAAATGTTTGAGTAGTTTCCTTCAAAGGAATGGATTGCCACAACTTGAAAAGAAAATAGGTCTTTATTTCCCTCGCGTTTCATTTATATTTCATCATGTTTTATCAAAATCGTGACATGGTAAAAAAAGTGAAATATGTTATGATTCAACAACACGCCTTTCTACTGATAATGAGGACAATAGCTAAGCAAGTTTTTTTTGTCCCTCTTGACAATTATTTTTCTCAGCTGAACCTCGGGGAAAGTTACTGTCTTCAAGGACAAAAACTTGCACTTGTCCTCTTAGTATGTAAAGATTGTAAATGTGCATATTTTGCGAGTAAAATAGAGACATTCATCTCTCAGAAAGATTGGTAGGAAAAACTTATACCTAAGAAATATCAGAGTAGACGATTTATTTTGAAAATTAACTGGTCAAATAGACTGAAGCTTTAATGTTTTAAATTTAACTTTCACAGTATTTGCCCTGGTAAGAGGCTTAAACATAGAAAAATTGCCCAAACACATTCCTGTGGTCAGCGATAATACGCATAATTTATGTTAAAATCAACACCTGAAGCAGACAGGGAGGCTACAAAAATAAGAAACTCAAGTTTATTTGCTTTAAATTTTTGAAAAAAAAAACAAGAACCAAATTAAAGTGTCCATTTGGTCTCCAAGTATCAGAAATCTAATTCAAATTTATCTTTTCAGGATGTGAGCCAAATTCTCAGTTATCCTTTAAAGTTAAACCTACTGCGGAGAAGCTGGCAGAGAGCGCCGAGTGGTTCCATTCGGCGCCAAAATGAACAGGCGTAAACAGCAGCCGTTGCAGACGGCAACACACACAACTCACAAAAAACCACGCCGTGTTAAGATCTCGCAAAATCTCGCTCCTCCACTGATGGCACATCTTGGATATCAAGGCGCTCGCCACTTACATCCTCAACGTCTTCCGACGAAATCACCCGAAAAGACTGTATCCGTTCGTCTTCTGGACCTACGGAATGAAACAATTGAAAATGTGCAGAAAATTGCAGACACAGTCAAAAGACTTATGGTGCCAGGGTTGCGCTTGAAAGCAATTCCCGAGAACTTGGTGGATCAGTTAGTTATGCTTGAAAAACTCGATTTGAGTAATAACCAGCTTTCTGATGGAAGTTTACCAGAATCGATGAAACGGTTGGAAAGTTTAGTAGAGTTGAATTTGAATACGAATAAATTCACCAAAGTTCCACCTTCACTTAAGAAACTGAAAGCCTTATCTAGACTGGATCTCAGTGAAAACAGTATTGAAAATCTGAATGGATTGGAGAAACTCCGGAGAATTCAGATACTAGTCGTGGACAATAACAAATTGACTTCAGTGTTTAGGGAAGTTTCTCATATGAAAAGATTGGAAATATTACGATGTGGAAATAATCTTGTGAAAGACATTGGAGTCGAAGTACGCCAAATGAAACAGCTTAGAGACTTAGACATTTCTAATAACAAATTAACTGTTCTTCCGACAGACGTTCTTCTTCTTCCAAGCTTAGAGACTCTAAATGCTAGTCGAAACAAAATTACAAAGATACCAACTTTCAACATCAAACTGCACAATCGACACTGGGTCTCTGAAGTTGACCTTTCGGACAATCAGATAACAGTATTTCCAGGACATCTCTTGAGAATGACCGAAAAACTGGATCTAAGCAGCAATCAAATAAAAATTCTCAATATGAATGCAATGAAAGAACTGGAAAGGAATCCAAATCAAGAGTTAATCGTCGATGACAATCCGCTAGTCTTCCCACCTGCAGAAATTACAGGACAAAATGCCATATTGGCTTACATTCAAGAAGCTCGACTCAACACGCCGGTGTATCGTGGAATGAAGATTTTAGTGATTGGATCGCACAAAAGTGGAAAATCAAGCCTTATTCAGTCGATGGTGGATAGTCAAGCAAGGCTTGCGGAGGACTTGAATGAGAGTATTGCTGGAATTGATCTTTATGATCTAGTGTATGACTGTGAAATGAAAGCCAAGAATGAGGAAACTGGAAAGATGGAAAAGGAAGTTCGTCCACTTCAGTTGTGTTTATGGGACTTCTGTGGACATCCTTACTATCAGTTTCCACATTACTTATTCTTTGAGCAACCTTCTGTGGCTCTATTAACGTTCAATATGAAAGAATTTACCCCTGAAAAATTTAACGAGATGATCGGTTGTTGGTTGGACTGGATGATAGCGAAAACCAACAGTCTAAAAGTTGTTTTGGTTGGAACACAATGTGACAAAATGTCGAAAGAGAAAATCAAGGAAGTCAAAGCTGAAGTCAAAAGGCAGATGACGGAATTTAAGAAATATCACGAAAGCATTTTAAATGAAAGAATCAATCAAATTTCAGAGAAATCTGAAATCTCACCAACTCTCACCGAGAGAATGTTTTCCTACCGAAAACTGTTGATCTTCACAGATACTTTCACCGTACAATCGGATGTCATTGCTACATCATCAGCAGATTTTATAGGATTTGAACAACTTCGAAAGAGCATTGAACTTATAGCAAAAGACAGTAACCAGTTTCCACCAACACCAGAATACAATTTGCCCCTTGTTTTACACAAAGTGAAAACATTCTGGGTTGATGTAGAAAACTATTTAGACGAGAAGTCAAATTCTATGGTCGTCCCAATAATGCCATGGGATGATTACGTCGAAGAAGTGACTGCAAAGTTTGGGATGAAGAAACAAATTAAAGATATTACGCAATACCTGCATGTAACTGGGAAAGTGCTTTGGTTTTCCTCGTCGCCTGTTCTGTGTGACTTCGTGTTTATTCGTCCAGGCTGGATTTTTGAGTTACTTCGTAACATTTACCGCCATGATTTTGAGGAAAAAGTGGACTTTGCCATAGATGACACTTATAAACAGATGGGCTTTTCACCGACAAGATTTGAAAGAAACAAGAAGGAAGTTGTTCAGCATGGTGTTATGGACAAAGATTTCTTACGAGCCATGGTTGGGTATTTAATACCTCCAGATATGAAAGAACAATTCAACTTTGTTCTAGACATTCTGCTTCGGGGTTTCAAAATAGGATACCCAGTTGCTAGGAAATCTAAAGAAATGACGTATAATCTCAGTCCAGAAATTGAAAATATAGACAACACTTCCAAAATATTAATTCCCTGGATAAGGAGAATAGAAGAACCAGAAGAAACAACGTCATTGTGGAAAGACCACGACGATAGAGAAAGAGTGGCTGCTTTATTGAGATTCCCAAAATACATGCCACCAGGCTTGTTCCACATTCTATGTGTCGGTGCCCAGAAGATGGATAAACACAACCTTACCTTTAAGGCGCACTGGTGTAATGGGATCCTAGCAAGACACAATAAGATTGATGCTATCCTCATGTTGAGCTATCAGTTGGGCCCGGAAGGCAGAGGTGCAAGTCTTAAGTATGAGCTTAGAGACGATAGTCCAGATCCTATGTACTATCCAACAAGACCAGCTGCAATGTGGACCATTCTACTTCCTTTGATGCAAGAATTTGAAGAAATCATCAAATCTTTCAAAGGTTGGGATGCTATAAAATCTGCTCTATTTCTAATTATATTAGAATAATTTCTTCATTTCTTCTTGAATGTATCAAAATATGCTTAAAGTAATGTTATTTTAATGTACTCTAAAACTGAATCATATTTCATTGATATTCACATTTCTTTATACAGGTGTATTAGTGGAAAGACAAATGCTCTGCAAGTTCTGCCAGGAACCTTCTTTCCTAGGAGAATGGAACACTCCAAAAGAAACCCAAAACCTTCCAGAGAAAGTCTGTGAAGTTTGTGGTGAGAAAGTGGACACGGACACTTTGGTCCAGCAGCGAGAAGAGAAAAGAGGTAGTAAAGTCTTGTTAACTTTAAAATTTTTTGTTCCCATTTTCACAAAGATAGCAGTATTTGAAATTCATTTATTGGTACTTTTATTTATGGAAAAAAGTGTTTCATACAATAACTAAAGGTAATTCTAGTAATGAACTCTTTGATTATGATATACTAAGTTTTACAACTAATTTTTTTTCTGCCATTTACATTGGAATTTTCATTTTAATGAGTATTTGACATTAAGTTTGTAATATGAAATGTGAAGCTACGTAATATTTATCTGTTTTAAGTGTTTTTGTAAAAATATACTTGTATTTTATGAATCATATTGTATCAGAAACGCTACAATAATTAAGCTTTTAATTTGGTCCATCATTTATGAAGGGTTTCAAATTTTTGCTTTATAGTAATAGCATTACATTTTTTGATCACTGAAATTTGCAAGATCTGAATATGATGAAAATTCATTAAGCATCTGTAAGATTGAATAATGGCAGTGTTTTTGTATGGTTGCCATTGTAGCTGAAGGTATTATTATAACTTTTACCACGGTAATGAAAGCACAAGTTAATACTATGGAAAAAGGGAAAAATTAATGTTGTTAATCTTCTGTGAATTACAGTCCATTTATTCAAAACTACACGCAATTCTGTTTATTTCTATTTCAGATGGAATAAGTATGAAACCCACTCTTTTTTGCAAACTAAAATCTTTGATGAAATGCTATTGTTTCTGTACAATTTCTGTATCTTTATGATTATTCTGTTTGATTATATCATACATTCAATTATTTTTT
The DNA here is from genome assembly GCA_003671525.1 of Saccostrea glomerata. Taxonomy (NCBI): domain Eukaryota; kingdom Metazoa; phylum Mollusca; class Bivalvia; order Ostreida; family Ostreidae; genus Saccostrea; species Saccostrea glomerata. The sequence continues at coordinate 509,325 of PRKT01000065.1, read as the reverse complement.
TCTACTATTATACTCATAACATTTAAACATATTCGAACTTTAAATGAGTTTGATGCCTCATTTGCATGTTATATTGACTGGCAATTTATTTTCTCACTAATATATTTTAATGCCTCATGTTAGAACAATCTACATTTAGATATAATTCAAAAAAAATTAGGGAAATTAAAAGTCTTTTAAACTCTTTTAATACCCAGCCATCATATTTTTCGCATGATTATGCTTTGAATAGAAATAGTGTGTAAAATAATGAAATTAGAACTCTGATAATAATAGTCAAATCTATTAATATAGGATTCTTTGAATAAAAGTGTTTCGTATGCAATGCAGAACAAACTATTTTTTCATTTAACAAAAGAATTCAACGTCATAATTGGTTATATTTCAGTTGACTTAAATACTTTAAGAGCTCGAATTGCTGCGCAGGCGAAATTGGACGCCAGACGCGCGCGCAATTCAGACCCTGTCGATTCTGACACGTGAGTACGCAGGCGCACGTCATAGTGCAGCAGATTTCCGGAAACCCCTGTGTGTGACTAATCTGTATAATTTTGTTTTATTTCTAACCAGGAACAAAACTAGCAACGATTTTTGTTCATTTTCTTGTTTTTCTAATACATCAGTAAGCTTGAAAGAAACAATGCAGAGTACAAAATTTGAAATTTTTAGTAGAAAATTTTCAGCTTTAGAGCTTCCGCGCAAATGATATTGAGGATGAGTGTTATATATAAAACATGTATATATTTATGCCTGAACGCTTTGCATATTCATATTTTATGTATCTTTTTATTCCTACAAAAGTATTTTCTGCATTGTTGAGCTGAACATTATTATATTATGATTTTGTTTTCAGTTTGTATTTATTCCAGCAGACACTTTTAATTGTTATAAAATCTAACATGTTGTTTGTAAGAGATTGCACAGTAATTAATTAAAATTCACGTTATTTAATACATTGAGTAGAATTGCATAATGTTTATATGTAATTTAAGACATACATCAATTTTGCGTTTTTTTAATACTATTTCTAAGAGAATTAGAAAATAGCTTAGAGCAATACGTAAAAAAATATCACCATCGTATTAGAGTTGATGTTAGATAGATATGGTGAAGAAATAATTAATGAAATTTAAATAAACTTCAATTCAAAATATTGGAAAAAAAATTCAAATATTTTCAAAAATGATGTTTTATGAAAAATTCATCTTCTAAATATGCTTAAAAGCTGGCCGATTGTGAAAAAATATTTATAGCAAGGAGATTCAAAAGTACTTATTATTATTTTTTTTTTTGCAAAGATGACGTTTTGCATAAGCTAGGAGAAATAAGAGCTCGTAGAAAAGGAGCTATGGCCAAAGGAATGACCCTAGAGGAGATGTTACACGAAGAAGAATTAGATAAGCCAAATTATGGCCGGGAAAGACGTAGAAATGTAGGGATACTTCAGCCCTCCGATCTCTCAAGTCTTCTTCCTACGATGAATATAGGAACGGAAGAAGAAGGAGGAGGTGATACAGAGGCTCCATTGGAAGGAAATATGGACAACATCCGGGCACTCTATCTACTGAACTTTCCAGGACTTAACGGCGAGGATAACTGCTCTGACGAAGATGATCAAGAAGAAGCTGGCGAAGAAGGAGAGGACTTTATTGAAGAAGAGCAAGCAGTAATTGAACAATGAATCTTTCCTTGCTTTTAAATTTAAATGGAGTTTAGAAATCAGGAAAGGGTGTTAATTAAACTACACAACAATTTTCAGACTTTTGTATCTGGATTCAAGTTTGAATTTCAATATTTGCACCTTACGGATTTTTTTCAGCCGACCTCCACTAGAAACAATTCAATTCAATAAAATTGGTGCCTTATGAATTGTGAGCAACGCAATATGTCTATATGTTGTCTTTTTATTTGTTAATAATGTCGTTTAAACGCAGGTTTGAAATACATTTAGATTTGTTATTTGTAATTTATTAGACAATATGGAATAAATTCCAGAGCACACCTTTTTAAGGAATATATATTATGTTTGTACTATTTATGTTTAGAACAGTTGTTATATATGGTGAAGGTCAGTGCTCCAAAAACTGAATAAAATGATATAAAAAATGAAAGGTAAAACTGTCTTTTTCCAACTAGTTTGAAACACTACATACATGTAACACATTAATGTATGATATGAGTTTAAGCAGCTTTTAAAGTTTAAAAATCGTATTCATAAAAGAGAAGGGACAATGGAAAAATATGAACAGTTTCAAGTAATCAAAGGGAAGAAACTTGCAAATCTTGAAGCCTGCTGAGGAAAGTCACCCTTCCCCCGTTTGATTTTTTTTTTGCAATTTTGTTTGTATACTTAGAGCTTATATGTCCATTATCCTAAAATCATGAAAGGCATCTTTTTTATAAGAATTTGTTCTGGGTCTTCACCTCTGGACCCTCACCAGGGGGCTTCAATACAATCCAGATCCCCTGTTTTCTACCCTCCCCCCTCTTTATGAATTTCCTGGATCCGCCACTGAATTTTAAGCAGAGCCTAAATGATTTCTGCAGAACCAATTGTTAAGTAACAAACTTTTTTTATGATAAACCTGATTACATCAACTTTTGCATCGTCAACTTCCTTTACTTATGAAGTTATATATATCCTTATCATATGCCTTTTGGGATTATGTCATCAATTTTCCTCTCTGATATGTCTAAATGTTGCAGACTATTGACTAACAAGATGATAAAACAAGAATGTAATTATATATAAAAGGCTCATTTAAATAATCTTTTCGCAAGTCTACCTTGTTAGCAGAAACAATCTTTTAAGAAGTCAAATGCTGATCAACGTTTTTCTGACTAATTGTAAGGCCATTATTTATACACTGAACTGTCTGTAGATTTTTTTCGTTTCTCCGATCTTGATAAGGAGCACATGGCATGTGTTACTCGATGACAGAGGATGCTTACTACATCATGGCACTTGATCTCACCCATGATGTTTAAGAAACCTCTGTTTGCTCTGCTTCAGATTTTCATTGTTGAAATGTTTTTCAGCATAAATGAAATATGGAGATAACGAACACTATCCAAAATCAAAAGTCCATTAAACAATACAAAATAGCAGCAGAGCAAACACGGACCTCTAAAACATCAGAGGTGGGATCAGGTGCCATGGAGGAGTAAGTTTTCCCTGCCGACCGGTCACACTCGCCGCGTTCTCCTTGTTGGGTTTGGGAATTAATTGAAAAATCAGTCGACAAATCAGTGTATAAATAATGGACTAACAATCAGTATGAAAATCGTCAGTCAGCATTTGACATAATAATAAATTGTATTTGCTACCAAAGTCATTTTATCGACCATAGAATTTAAGAAATGATGACTTCAAACGAGACTGCTGATATTCTTGTTTCAGGAACTTGTTTGTAAATAACTTATACTAGTATCTCGTTTTAAAAATTGTTCATACGTATAGCATGCTCTTACATATCGAATCTACTGAGATATATAAACTCCGTACGCAGGTGATGAAAGTATATTGCTGCATAAGTAAAGGTAGGTTGACAATTGAAAAGTTACAGTCATATCATTTGTCATAAAGCTTTGTTGTTAGATGACCATTAACGCAAATTCAATTATTTAAATATGGAAAAAATGAATTTAATAATTTTCTTTAGCAATTCGTTTTAATTGCCATTATCTTAAATAAATTTCTAATCATATTATTTTTTTTCTACATTTTTGAGTATTTGGTTTCCGTTAAGCTTTCATGAAGAAGGCAATTTAAATTGATGGAAAGAGAACGAACAGTGGCTGGCCACGAGAACAAATCTTTTTACACAAATTTGTTAACGTAAAAAGATGGACCCCTGGAAATCCCAGAGGTGGGATCAGATGAATAGAAGATGTAAGCATCCTCTTTTGACCGGTCACATCCGCAAATTAATTAAATATATTGATCGGGTAGACAGAACCTTTGAATAGTCAAATTCAGTATAAAAACAAAGGCTTTGCAATTGGTATGAAACATGACAGCCAACATACAAACCTAATGATGGCTTTTATTTGCCGCAATATTCATTCATTCTTTCTTTTTATTGTAAATCTCTGTAATTATTACTTAATGAAAATATTATAGATTATTTCATCTTGTTGCCTGGATATGGAATTAATTGGTTGTTTTGGGAAAATAAAGTTCATAAAACATTTTGTTATGCGGAGAATAACATCCATACAGTAAGGTACAAGAAGAATCAATCATAAAAAAACAAAAGTTGAACAGGTACAAAAAAATCCTTGACAGATATTTTGGTTTTATTCTTCTGACTAATAGAAGGAAGAGTTTTTGTAATATTCAGAAAAAAATATCCTTAATTATGAACGCTGACACGTATTAAACATTTGTAGTCATTCCAAAGTCTGACATGATTACAGTGTAACAGCTGGCTGTCATTACTTATTAAAAGTTGAGTTTTTCGGAAACAGGTTCAGACTCCTTCGCTTCTGAGCAAAAAAAAACAGCATATATACACAAACTAAAACTTATAAATCTTGTTTCTTTTTATTTCTTTGTATTGCTATATCACTGAAAATGAACATTCCTGTTTATAATTCAGTTACATGTTTAGCCTGTAATATACTGAAAGGAAAAAGAAAGTTTTTGATTGCGAGACCGAAAACTGGGGTATTCACATTCTTTTTCAATATTTACAGATGATATGAATTTCTTGCAATCTGGGGGTTTGGCTTTTACATTGTCTAAGAACAAGACAACAACAGGTTGCTGTACAGTTGCTTGAAAAAAATTTACCACAAAGAGCCTCTATATTAATCGTTTAAGAGGAATGACTGTTGTAAGTCTTCAAATTCAAATATGCTATCGTAATTATCAATGTCTTAAACGTTTTTGTTAAACAATTGATAAGCAAATATGCTGTAACAGAGCAAGTCTGAATTTTCTCTTTCAAAGGAGTAAATGTTTTTTTTACGGAAGAAATGGTGATTTTCTCATAAACTTGAAAATCGAAATGTAGAACCGCAGGATTATGATTATGTTTTAATTAGCTTAGGAAATATTTACAATTAATCTTAGCTATTCTTTTTCAAATATCATCATTAATGAATACTCAATATTTTACTTTTGGACGATGACTTTATGACTAGATTCAAATGTTGAATGTTATTCACACACACGAAGCAGTATTTTAACTACAAATTTCATACTCAAAAGAAACAAAAAACAACAACATATAAACATGTCAAAAATTGTGTAGATAAATACATGGCAATTAATAAAATATTGATATATATTTAATATGAAAGATACATATATGCAATAACAACATATTCCATGAAAAAATGGCAGCAAAGAATGTTTTTTTCTTGTTTCCAGCTTTTGACTGCGGATAATATGTTACATCATTTTTCATGTACGCTTTCCAGGACTTAAAGTGTATGTTTAAGGACTTGCAATTGAGAGAAAAAAGAGTCCTTTAGAAATTGAAGTAATTGTTACTTTGTTTGCACTATAGAAAGTAGAAATGTTTGTTTTTTAATTTAGGATTATTGAAAAAGTATCATTCAGTTGATACTTGAAGTGAGTGTTTGAATATATTTGAATGAACGTTATAGTTTATTGAATTATACATCGAGTGCCAATGTCTATGAAAATTATTCCAATTACATTTTATTAGATGTATATAGCTGTTATTTTATATTCTATAGTGTGGACAATTTGTGCAATTCATAAATATATTATTTTGAAAATGGCTCTTTAATTTTCAGGGTCATGTGCCTTTTTTAATTCCGGTAATATTCAACTATTTTCCCCATCTTTTCCTTTTCTCGTTTTCTTTGCTGAAATAAACTTTAGCATATCTGAAGGCAGATTATAAAATATTTGTGATTGGACATGATTTTTATCTAACGAGTCGTTCATTATTTTTTTTGTATCCCTGAGCCTAGGCATAGGGATATAAAAAGCACATAACGAGTAAGATAAAAATCATATTCAACATCAAATCATTCGAGATTCTTTTTATTCCATGTTTTATACATCACAATCGTTTTCACAGAGTTTTATTTAGGCACACAATTTATCAAAAATGATTTATCACTCTCATACAACACACATTGTGACTCAGAGCAGTAAGACATACAAAATATCCACGGAATGAAGAGGTAAACAAGTATAAATATAGGGTTTCCAATAATTTGTGGTTGGATATGATTTTTATCCGACGAATTGTGAGTTTTTATTCAGTGCCTTGGTAAGGGGATAAAAAAAAACACACAACGACTTGGATGCACATCCAATCACAAATATTATATATATATATATATATATATATATATATATATATATATATATATATATATATATATATATATATATATATATATATATATATATATATATATATATATATATATATATATACACACACACTTTTAAGGGAGTGCCTAAGGGTCTAGCCACCAGAATTCGACGCATCTGTTCCTCCCCTGCCTTATATCAGGAGCAAAGTGGTCTTCTTAAGTCCCACTTATGCAAAAGAGGCTATAAAGCCCGCACCGTACAAACAGCTATTGATGAGATGGCGGGACATGGCAGGCAAAACCTATTACGCTACAAGGAGAAAGACAATAGCGGCAGGGTCCCTCTGGTAACCACATAC
>PRKT01000065.1:454070-499359 GCA_003671525.1 Saccostrea glomerata | reverse complement strand
GTGGTTATTGACTCTCCTGCGGAGATCTCCTGTTTCACCAATATACTGTTTGGAGCAAACTTTGCAACTGATGAGATAAATGCAGTTGTCAGTATGACAGGACAAATTCCCTAGTATTTTGTAGCTGCGGCCTGTAACGGGGCTGTTAAAACTGTCTGTGTCAGTACTGTGCTTACAAAGAAGACATCTTCTGTCAGAGCAAGTTTTAAAGCCCCCGTTAGGTAATGGGTTGTCCAGTCTGGTTCTTACTACCATGTCCTTCAGGTTCCTTGGGCGTCTGTATGCAGCCAATGGGGGTTCCTTAAAGACCTCTGCCATTCGTTTGTTTGAATGTAGAATTGGTAGGTTCTTTTGAAGGATATATATATAATATACAAATATGCGGTATTCTTTTTATGTATATGTTTTATACACTAAATTCCATTTTCCCCACTGTTTCTATATAAGAATCCACACATTGTTTTCATCATCTTAACACAAAACCCATTGTGATATCACAGCGGGGAGATATGAAAAAATCCAATTAGTGATATCCACTGGATGAAGCGGATAAACATGGGATAAATTGATGTTTAAACAGTTTGTGAGCCTTTAAAATTTGGATTGATTGATTGATTGTATCCTGTTTAATGTCCCTCTCCAGAATATTTCACTGATATGGAGACGTCACCATTGCCGGTGAAGGGCTGCAAATTTAGGCCTAGCTATGCTCTGCACTTACGGCCTTTGAGCAGGGAGGGATCTTTATCGTGCCACACCTGCTGTGACACGGGGCCTCGGTTTATACGGTCTCATCCGAAGGACCGCCCCATTTAGTCACCTTTTACGACAAGCAAGGGGGTTATGAGGACCTATTCTTACCCGGATCCCCACGGAGCTTTAAAATTTGGATTTAAAATTTGGAATCAAATTGAAATTAGAATAAATAATGAATAAAAACATGGCAAGTTATACAACAATAAATTTAATATGAAAGATCAACACAACACAATTACAATGAATATGTAAATAAATGTATTTTTCTTCCAGTACATCTCGTAAACAAACAACATACAGTGTCTTTTTCTTGTCTAGTTTGTGTCCTTTGCTAAGGTTAAGGTCAGACGACACGTTCCTCAAATTTATGTTTTGCATTTCTTAATATTAGATAAAAAATTATTCATATTTGTCATTCTCTTCTTATTTATACATTGTTTTAAAAATGTTTTTAAATATAAGTACACTAAAAATTGTGATACAGACCATTCATAAGATTAACCATAAGGGTTATATAAGAAATATGACCGTGCAGTATCTTGTCCAAATGCCTGGTAAGGTACCCTATTTTTTGTGGGAATACTTGTTTAAGTACCTTTACTTCAATGACAAAAAACTATATGCGGTATATTACATATATTTGCCCCCACCAAAGTCAAATTTTGAAAACTTCCTGAAATGTACTGAATTCAATAAATTGTATGAGAAATATGAATTAAAAGAAAATATTATAGTGTCAAAGCAGTGTATTCACAATTTTTGTTTTTATGACGTCACAAACTAGTCCGATTTTATATCCTTTTTCAGAAAAGGACAAAATGGACAAAATTTCAACAATTTTAGCTTTAAAATTTATAGAGCGCAAGTTTGTTCAGGAACAATTTTGACATATTTCATTGATATTATCATTCTACACATTGTATCAAAATATTGATCCTGAACACACATGCGCTCGGTGACTTTTACTCAAAATATCGACGAAATATGTACATTTTTCTGTAAAATTCATAAAAAACTGAAATTTACGTAATGTTTGTGACGTCATTATGTACATATGGCGTCATTACTTATGAAAATATTCAGTGCTTTGAAGTCAGCATATACTCCCCTGTTTAAGAACTTAATCAAGGAATGACTCTAATTCTTGGCGATATTATCGAGTATAATCTGGTTTGGGTCAGTTTACGCTTTATAATCCGCGAAGCGGATTATAAAAAAGCGTAAACTGACCCAAACCAGATTATACTTGATAATATGGCCAAGAATCAAAGTCATTCCTTACAATTTAATTTTAAAGTAATTGAACAACTTTGGATGTAAAATTGTGTTGCTTTTTACGAGTTCAAATTTACCGCGCAATAATACAACTGTAGTAACGGAAGTGATGTGAAGCGAGGGGAGGTAATAACTGATACATGGATCTAGCAGCCATGATGTGTGTTTACATGAGGTAAGATCGAGTAATTGTTTAAAGTTGAAGGTACATTTATTAAATCTGGAATTTTCCATGGATTCCGAGGACTGGAAATGAGGGGATTGCATGGATATGATGATTAAGCTGGTCGTCAAGGGGGTGTGTCCCCATACCAAACCAGATTATACAAAATGTTATGTGTTCCTTTTTGGAAATCAACCAATGAGAGGCGAGAATACAAATGAAATTAAATTATTTAAATACATCTCCATCAAAGTTTGATTTGGGGGGCAAATATTGCTTATTACCGAATAAAGTTCTTTGTAGGAAAAATTATATATTTTTGAGGAACGTGTCGTCTGACCTTAAGGAGAATAACGGTATATGAAAGTCAAATAGCATCAGCAGACGCATTAAGATCAATTTGTAGAATAGTGGTGTATAACTTGCATGCTTTAATGTATGCCTAAGAATGCTAGAGAATGACAGAAAATGACATAAACAGACTATCAGTTTTCCATAATGGGTGCCTCAGGAAGATCTTGAGGATATTTTGGCCACCAAATTCAACAAACAAAAAAATCTCTATGAACAAAAGATATGTACATATCATCAAGAAAATACAGATGGAGATGGATTAGTCATGTTTTAAGTTTCTAGTTGTATACAAAGGAATCAGAGGAGTGGCACTAAAATGTACCCCATAAGAAAAATGGAGGAAAAGCGGACCATAACTACAGAGAGGCAAACTGTTGAAAAAGAACTCAAGACACAAGTCGAAGATTGGGTTAGATGTGGAAATTATTATTTTTTATATATTTTTTTAAAATGAAATGAATCCTTTATTATAAACGATGACATTAAATTAATCAAATATATTTATTTCAAAGTCTGTCGTGATGATATCGTAACAGCTGTCATTTCTAAATAGAAGCTGATGAAAGAGATTTTTTGCATGGGAAACAGGTTTAATACTCTTCAAACATAATAACATTAATACGCAAACATTACTCTTGATAATAATACTTACGTCTCTCCATATTCATCTGTATCATGGTCTCATTGAATGTAATTTCAGTTACACGTTTGGCCGTTCATATACCATGCATACATGTACGTGTATGCTTCACGCCAATGCCGTCAGTTATCAAAAACAGGCATCCGACCCCTTTGTCACGTTTTATTACAAAATAAACATATGTTTAGAAGTTAAAGGGAATCGGTTTATTTATCTCGGTTGGATTAAATAAATCTAGCTAGATTTCTACATGTATGTTGATCGATATGTATGTCTGTTTCAAATTGGATGCTTCATCTATAATGCGTTAATGTCGTCTCAATGTAAATTCAACGCTTGAAATTAATAATTTTTAAAATTAGATTAAATGCTTAAAATATTAGTTTCAATATAGAAGTTAAAGTTGTCACATTTTAATGAAGCAGAATGAAAATTGATGTTTATCAAACGATTGTTTTAACTTTATTCCCTTGGTGCTTTGTTAAAAAAAATAAATGTCATTTTGAAATATGAAACATAACTTTTTTTTCGTAAATATGGGAATTGCATTTGGGATATTATGGTTTTGCTTTGCAATCTAAACATCTGGGAAAATGATGAGAGTATCTTACGAGCTTCCTTATTTACAATGTAACACTTGTATGTATCATCCTTGGTGTAGTCTTTAACTGGAAACAATGCATGCATCTGTATCAATAATTATAGAATATATGCTGTGTCAAGATGCCTACACCATTTCCCACGGAACACATGCAAATCAGAAACTGCATTTTAAAGTTGTTTAAGGATACCGATCTAAAACAAGAGGCCCAGGGGCCACAGTGCTCACCTGAGCACATCGGCTAGGAAAAAACACATATCAGATCAAAACTGAAAGTTAACTTAAGTGTGGGGGGGGGGGGGCTTGAAATTTAACCCCCCAGGGGATCATAATTTCAATGAACTAGAATCTACATTACATGAGGATGATTCCAAACAAATATTACTAATCATAGCTTTGAAATACTTAAGAGAAGATTTAAAGGTTTCCCTATATATTCCTATGTAAAACTTTGGTCAGCCATTTTGGTCCCACCCTACCCCCGGGTTATGACTTGAACAAACTTGAATCTACACTACCTGAGGATGATTCCACATGAGCTTTATCTTTCCTGGCCCAGTGGTTCTTAACTAAGAAGAAGATTTTTAAAGATTTTTCCTATATATTCCTATGTAAAACTTGCATCGGCCATTTTGGCCCCGCCCTACCCCCGGGGGTCATGACTTGAACAGATTTGAATCTACACTACCTCACCTGAGGATGATTCCACATAAGTTTCATCTTTCCTGGCCCAGTGGTTCTTGAGAAGAAGATTTTTAAGACTTTTTCCTATATGTTCCTATGTAAAACTTAGATCGGCCATTTTGGCCCCGCCCTACCCCCGGGGGTCATGACTTGAACAAACTTGAATCTACACTATCTGAGGATGATTCAACATGAGTTTCATCTTTCCTGGCCCAGCGGTTCTTGAGAAGAAGATTTTTCCTATATATTCCTATGTAAAACTTAAATCGGCCATTTTGGCTCGCCCTACCCCCGGGGGTCATGACTTGAACAAACTTGAATCTACACTACCTGAGGATGATTCCACATGAGTTTCATCTTTCCTGGCCCAGTGGTTCTTGAGAAGAAGATTTTTTAAAAATGCCATTAATTTTTCTCTAATTCATGATTACTGTATACAGGGAAATTTTCGCCCCCGTTTTATTTTCGCCCCTTTCGCCCTCTTCTTGATTGGGCAAATTTAAAACGGGGCGAATTCAAATAACACAGGATAATTTCTTAAACAGAACTATGACAGGGCGAATTTAAAACGGGGCAAAATTGTTTGCCAGTGCAAAAGGGCGAAAATTACCCTGTATACAGTATCTCCCCTTGGAAAAGGGTGTGACCCTTCATTTGAACAAACTGGAATTCCCTTTACCCAAGGATACTTTGTGGCAAGTTTGGTTGAAATTGGCCCAGTGGTTCTTGAGAAGAAGATGAAAATGTGAAAAGTTTACGACGACAACAACAACGACGACGTCGACAGACGAAGGACAAATTTTGATCAGAAAAGCTCACTTGAGCCTTCGGCTCAGGTAAGCTAAAAAGTGGAATCTTCGCAATATTATTTATCATCTAAAAGAAATAATAAATCTTCACAATTCATTTTCAGTTATCGTCTTTCATGTACATGTATATACAGCATAACAAGTAAGACAATTACTTGACTAATTTATGAATAGAAACAAAGTCTAGATGTTATTCTCATTACAAGATATCGTACTTATGAAGGATTTTTCCTACAGATTAAATCTTTTAATAATTGAACAGATAAATACAGATCCGCATTTCATTTACCTCACATTTTTTGCACAAATTATGGCAATATATAAAAAGAAAATATTATCTAAGTTCAGACAAAATTCCCATGTATTTGATATATCCTGTCGAAGGTTCATGCTCTTTAAAATTATTATCTTCAATTCTGAAGTCGATGACTTTTAAAGGAGAGTTTTTCCAATATGTACTCTCAAGTCTCTCTATATTCAGAATACTGTAAACCAACGTTTATTCGCGTGGGAGTAATTTTTGCAAAGTTCACGAGAACCCTTTCATTGCGAATATTTCTCGCCGCGAACCGGTCTTTAAAGTTCCAAAATAGGCTTATTCGCTCTATCCACTGCGCCACGTGGGCGACCGTGTATTTTCTAAGATTTATATAAAAATTATGTAGGTTTTATTTATAACTGTTGGTCTTTATTTCAATATTTTATAACATTAAACTTTGAATATAAATTTAAAGCACAAGGTATTCAAAAAAAAGAGAGAAGTTTTAACAAAATGAATTAAATACTTCAAATATTTTCAAAAAATAAAGTGAAATACTTTGGAATCTTTTATTATTGGATATTGGGTCTATTATTAGAAAAAAGTACATGCAATCAAAATCGGTTATACTTCAAAGGTATAGAGATCCTTCTTAAAGACTTGAAAATGAGGAAGTGTTAAGTAGTCCCTATGATAATGATAATTTTTTAATACTTTGCTTGGCACTTTGTAAAGACGGAAGGATGAATAATTAAGGACTATTGACTGGGTACAGATCAGTGGATACTGGTACTGGTTTAGCCTTATGGTTTTGATCGAGCTCAGAATATTTTATTTAAAAAAACTGACTCCTACCATTATTCATTGAAATAAGTTAAATAATTTTTATTATAGTGCTGAAATTTAATTTCCTGAAATGCGGAAATTTGAATATCCTCTTCTGGATAGATAGTCAGATCAAGTGAAAGAACTTAATATTTCACAAAGGACAGTCATTCTTTTTAGCCCCTTTTACTTTTCGATTTTCCATTCAAATCCTTTCTTTTTTTCAATTCAATAAGAAATAATTTATTATTTTCGCCCCGTGTTATGTTTGCACGGTAAAAAAAATTTGCCCCGTTTGAAATTCGCCCAATCGTTGTAATGTTTAAGAAATTATACTGAATATTTTTTAATTCACCAAGTTTTAATTTCGCCCTAATGAGGTGTATATTTTAAGCCGAAAAGAAAGAAAAAAAATTGTAGAATCAAAGAAAAGGTGTCTTTTTATAACAATATGGAGAAGCAAGGGCTCCAAACATGTTCTATTTATTTTGGTGTATTTAGAGAGGTCCAAAGGGCATATATACTAGTACATGAAACATTTGAAGATAAGGAACAGTATTCAAAATTAAGTCCATAAAATTCACACATCCAAATAATTATAAAGTAAGTAAAGTAATTATAAAGCAATGGTTTCATTTTTGTTCGAATTGCACCCAGTAAAGCTACACAGATTTTAGCTGCAATGGTAGTTCAATTTTCGGTGACAGGGGTATTTTTCCTGAGCCAGACAACTTAGTAGCTTATATGCTCAGAGAAATAAAAAAGATTTTGAACAAAAGAAAGTAAACAATTTTTTTTCATTGCTCAAATTAGCTAGATGTAAGCCATTATGAGTTTTTTTTTATTCCCAAAACACATGAAAACGGCCAAAGAAGAGTCAGATATGTCATGAGAAATTATATTCTTCAGTGCCTTTGGAGCATCTCAAAAGATAAGTATGCTGAGCTTTTATATTCATGAATACAAAGCCTTAATATATGTGTAAAGGGTAACAGGGATTGCCTTGAGGGATTTAAACTAATAGGAATATGTTTTACCTTGTTTTCTAATTTTTAGAAGATGTTGCAAATTATTTATTGAATGACCACAGTGTGTTAAAAACATAAAAAAATTAATATTTTATTTTCCGTTTTAAATATTATGCATTATTTTAAGGATAAAATAATTGTTTTTTGTTTAAATCAATCAAGCAATTTCTGTAGAAGGCGCGAAACTGTACCTTAACAGTTTCCTTTTTGTCTTTTTCGATGATCTATGAAGTAAGCTTGCCTTTGAATTATTGTTTTCTAGTTCTTCAGTTTTTGGCTTAAAGTCTTCAAGCATCTTGGACATTTCATCCACATGCATTTTCTTCTCTAGTTTTTCCCTTTTTGATGGAGTTCTTACTTTTTTAGTCAAAGAGGTTGATAACTTTTCTGAGTTTTGGATGTTTGATTTTGCAGCTTCAGAGGTAATTTTCATAGTTGTATTGTTAATTGGTTCCCTATTATCTTTCGTCATGGAATTTTCATCTCCGTTTGATAAAACAACTGCAGGGTTAAGGAAACTTAGTCTGCTTGCACAATTAGTTTCTGTTTTATCAGAAATATTGCTTTCTGTGGAAGTCACTTCCTGCGAAGATGTCGAATACATTCCTATAACTGGCCCCATTTCTGATTCGGATATGTGATTTAACGTGTTATAAGACAAAACGTCCATGTTGAGGTGACTGTATACATTTTCTGATGTATTTTCAGCGTCTTGTGATATGCAGCCATCTTTAAATGCAACCTCGTTTGGTACACATCTATCAGGTGAAAATCCTTCTGTCAGATTATGGCATTTTGAAGAGGGGTGATGTTCCTTAGAGACTGTTAGATTTTCAATATATTCCCCCGAAATCATTGTATCTGTACTTGGATTTAATTGTGGTTGCCCATTGGAATCTGGAACATCTAAATAATTTAGAAATTTAAACATCTCTTTGAAGTTTTACCTGAGTAACATGTAAATATAAAAGTTTGCGAGATAATGTGAAAAAAGGATTTACAATTACACCAATCATCAAATGAATTACAAAATAAGTCTTTAAAAATGTCTTTTACCATTATTGCTCTGTTGATTCTTATGGTGTTTTTGGTGTTTCCTATCGAAGAAAAAATAAACACAAAATCTAATTTATTATTAATAAAAAGAATTGTCAATTCAATTTTGTTCTCCTGAATAAAGGACAAACAAAAGACCAAAGGGGTGAATTAAAAAGTCCTAAGTAAACACTACTTGATAATAATTCTATATAAAATGACTTATCATTGCTCTGCTGATTTTGAGAAGAAGCTTTGTCTAAAAAAATTCCCATTGATTTCTAAGTCTAACTTTGACCACCTGTTGATGCCTGCCATTTCCAAGACGGAACCGATTTTTCAGGATTGAAATTTCAATCTTCAATACCTGAAGGAAGATACTTAAATATATATGAATATCCCTAATTATATTATTACTTTTCCAATCTTGAGAAAAAGATTTACAAATATTACCCCATATTTTTCGAAATGAACTTCTTCCAAGTTTAAACTCTATTCCTGAGTTCATAAAAAGTCTTGAGTCTACACTGCCCGAGGACACTTCCGTATTTTAGGTCGCCTGTTGAGGACCAACCCTACACCTGATGTCATAACTTGCGCATATTAGAAATATTAGAATCTAAAGTATGTAATAAAGCCTTAAGGTGAATTTGATCTTGAGAAGAAGATTAAACAAACAATAAAGCCCCTTCATCTTAAGATACTGTTACTCAAGGCAATTAAGATTGTTTGACGTTTGCCTAGTTATTATAGAGAAGATACCAAGTGACTTTGCAATTATAACTATATGGGAGGCGGGGGATATCTTTAGTGAGCTAATTACTCACAGTACCTTTAGTTTTAATTTCAAGCATTGCCATTTAATAAAAAAAAAACCCCTGAAATTTGAATACATTTGTTTCTAAAAGCTATAATGTTTGCAGTGAAAACATTACAATGTAAATGTGAACGGAGTGGAGGGAATACAAATGTCTTGGAATTCAGATTCATTCGTATTTGAAAGATTTTTGTCCTATAAGAGGCATTCAGTAGGCAAATCATCATACGTCTGTGATTTCTTGTTAAAATGAAATCTACTTTAATTAAAGTTAATGATTACACCACTTCTCGTACAATATTTGAAGCCGCAAAAAGAAAGATTAGCACTTTACCTTAATTTGTTGTACACAGCAAAACCAAATATAAAACAGAGACCCGCACTTCCAGAAACGAACATTGCAACAATATGCCACTCAATGTTCTCGTCTTCTTTGGGTGTTTGTTCTGAAGATTGCGATTTTTCAGAGTTTGTAACTGTGTAAAGCACAATCACTATTTTTCACATAGGACACATATTTTCAAAATCCAATCATTATTCTGAATGAATTAATTCAAACACCAATGAGTGTGTATGTGTGCGTTCGTAAACTAGAATCCCTGATAATCCATGATGAGGAATTACAAAATATAGTGTTATTAATGAATAAGCTTATAAAAAGGTTTAAATTTGAAAACAGTGACGTTTAAGATATAATGATTAAGAAAAATGTCTAAACAAACGATTTTAATACAAATAAAACGGCGTATAAAATACTGTTTAAGGCCAAAAATGTGGGTAAAAATACGTTTTTAAAATTTTTTATTGTTAGTTATATATTATATGTTAGTACATTCTGTATGTGTCAGATTTACCCTGTAAGGTTGAATTTTCTGTACATCCATGTACCTTGTGGCAATTCGAACAATTATAACACTTCTCCAAGCATAAGTTCCCATAAAATCCATCAGGACAAGTGTTATTACAGTTCTCACCAAAACTTCCAGGAAAACATACTTTGTATTAAATAAAATCATTATTCTTCATGATGAATTAAAAGAGAGAAAAATATTATTAATTTTATCTCTTTACAGGTTCAATGTGTAACTATTGCAAGGATATTTTGAAACATTAATTTAAAGATATATTCTGTATATTCAAAATTGTTTTAAATCAACATGCAACATGTTATAAGTCATATTGTTTTACCTTCACATTCATCTCCAACTCTTCTGTAATTTGCACAGCATTTCAATGGTTCTCTTTAACACAATACTACTATATTATTTACATACGATTTGATTTAAAATACCGGTAATACATTTTTGGTGATGCATAACTAAACAAAGCAAAATGGAAAAAAATATCTTTGAAAAGGGGAAAATCTAAAAGTTACTTACTTTCCACAAACACCAGGCGGAAAGGTAATGGTTTGATCGTATACCCATGGTATAGAAAAACACAGCAGTAAAACACACTCCAATCCTTGGTACATTTTGTTGCATATAAGCAAGGTACAGTAGATGTACTAGGAATTCATCTGATTGCTGTTTGATTCCGTTCATCAAGAAGAAAAAAGAAAAAATAAATATCGAATTTAGGTGAGCAAAGGTGAATTAGAATTCCTTTTTGATTTTTATCAATTGATAGAGAAGTAAAAGATACATTGAGAAAAGAATCTCTAGGTATTGATTCAAGGTTTCCTAAAAATAATTTTCAGCAAAATTGTTCCTTTAAAAATGGCTTATAAGATATGGATAGAAATACACTTTTTTAAAAAAAGAATGAATCAATATATATAAAATTTTAAACCATATCAAACTAATGGGAATAAAAGTTGTTTTAGTATTCATATCTGAGACATAGGCATATCTTTTTTCCCTACCATGCTCATCTACGCAAGATTTGTATAATAATTTTATGTTTGAGAAAAGACAAGAACAAGGGTACCATTAAATAGGACAACTTCTGGAAACTTAGCAGACCTATTCTGATACAGAGTATAAATTGTTAGCTGAACTTTCATTGGTCCAGACATGCATACAACATTGTTGCGAGTTAGAAACGATGTTGGATTTATTTATTTTTTGGCAGGCAGCTTTTTCAAAGAAAGAAAAAAATAACAATTATTAATTAAAAATTGATTGCTCTGTAGGCGAATAAGAGATTTGTGGAATATTTCCAATGATCGTACATTTCCGTATATATGATGCATGAATCTGTGTACCAATTTGAAAAACCTTTCAATTTGCATGATGAATTAAAAATAAAATAATACCTTTCATACTGTACCTTGCTAGAACAACTTTTTCAAAGGGTATTTTTTCTTCCTACTGTTTGTATTGTAACTGTGTTGTATTACGTTCCACCAATAGATAATAACTCTTAATACATTATAACACTGATAGTACTTTTCTCTTCTTCCTTATATATTAGATCAAACCGGAAGGATGCCATGGTAACAAATTTTTGCCTCACTTTATATCAACTAGGTATTTAAATATATCGATGACGTATGATTACATGTAATTAATGATAGTTACTTCCATTCACATGTCAACTCGATAAATCTCTTGCAATAAAAGGGACAACGGAGTCTGACACAGATAGTTCATAATTGGATTCCTTCGTAAAAAGAGACTATGTGGAAAACTTGATGACTTTAACTTATATATCATCAAATGTCCTTATTTATGTAGCAATAATCAAATATAACCTACAAAACAAAAAGAAAATTTCCCACATACTTTGATACGCAAGAGTTAAAAGTAATTATTTTGCAAGTTATAGTCCAAACAATAGCCTAGTAATGAAATTATTTATTAAGTCGAATCATGGACGTTTCTTTACGTACTGGTTACCTTAGTCCATTATTTACATGTTAAACTGTGAAATATTTTTGGGTTTTAAGGATCCAATCAATGAACACTTGCGTATGAAACATGACAATATACAATTATTGCTGTTTTTTAGTTAAATACGATGATTTAGACACCTGAGGAGTACAATATTCACTGAGCCCGAAGGGCGAAGTGAATATTGTACTTTGAAGGTGGCTAAATCATCGTATTGACCGCAAAAAACAGCAATAACTGTTTTATTATATGATTTAATGATAGCAAACTCCTACAAGACTGTTTCCTTGCTTTCATTGAACTTTTTAACAAGAAATTTCAACAAGAACACATGTTACAGAAAAAATTGAACAGGTCAATAATTCCTTATATTGACCTGCAATAATTCCTTGTATTGACCTGGAACGTCACGTGCAGGTCAATACAATGTAGTATTTTTTCTAACATAGTTGGATCTCAGCCAATCAGAGAGAAGGAAATTATTCAATCATATAATAATATACAATTATTGCTGTTTTTGAGGTCAATACAATGATTTAGCCATCTGAGGAGTACAATATTCACCTCGCCCTTCGGGCTCGGTGAATATTGTACTTCGAAGATGGCTAAATCATTGTATTGATCGAAAAAAAAACAGCAATAATTGTTTTATTATATGATTCGATGATGATACAGCCCATTACTTGTTTGCATTTTATTAAGTCCTAGCCAAATACAAGAGAGAAGCAGAATTAAAATGTGAATAAACTTTACCAATCAAATCAATTTGATCTTTTTGAAATCAATTTTATTTGAAAAAAATCATAGTCATATAAATAACTTTCTAAAACAATTTGTATCAATTTGGAATTTTCCAATCTATTTTTAGATCAACGTAGAGGAAATAAATCCTTGTATTGACCTGGAACGTCACGTGCAGGTCAATACAACGTAGTAATTTTCTAACATAGTTGAATCATAGCCAATCAGAGAGTTGGAAATTATTCAATCATATAATAAATTGTTTTAATATGAAGATAACGAACAGTAATCAAGTTCAAGAGTCCATTGAAACAACAGAAATTGGGAACAGAGTAAACACAAACCTTAAAAGTCATAGGATGTGGTATTAGTTGTCAACGAGGAGTAAGCATCCAATGTTATTATAAGATTGAATAATTTCCAACTCTCTGATTGGCTGAGATCCAACTATGTCTGAAAAATACTACGTTGTATTGACCTGCACGTGACGTTCCAGGTCAATACAAGGATTTATTTCCTCTACATTGATCTAAAAATAGATTGAAAAATTCCAAATTGATACAAATTGTTTTAGAAAGCTATTTATATGACTATGATTTTTTTCATGTCAACAAAACATAAGCGGATACATATTTTATTGTGAGGGTGGTAAGAGGGGATGCAGGGTCCCCCCCCTAACACTTTTACTGAACAAATTTTTTTTTAATTTTTGGCAGTCACTTTTCCCTCATAATACTCCTTCCTTTCAAAATATATTCTATGAAAAAAACTGACATTATATATTTTTTCATGGCAAATAAAATTGATTAAAAAAAGATCAAATTGATTTGACTGGTAAAGTTTATTCACATTTTAATTCTGCTTCTCTCTTGTATTTGGCTAGGACTTAATAAAATGGAAACAAGTAATAGGCTGTATCATCAGTGAATCATATAATAAAACAATTATTGCTGTTTTTTTTTCGATCAATACAATGATTTAGCCATCTTCGAAGTACAATATTCACCTCGCCCTTCGGGCTCGGTGAATATTGTACTCCTCAGATGGACCTCAAAAACAGCAATAATTGTATAATATTACTCATATTTTTATATATATATATATATATATATATATTTTTTTTTCCTAAGTTGTAAGAACTTGTTACCAATCCCTTTGTATGAATTTTACAATAAAATATGTTCCAAACAATATATTACTCAATTTGTAATCAATTCAAATATCCGTAACATTTTATAAGGCCAAGGTAATTTAAAATTAAATTGTTATTTATATGTATTTTCTTCATGGAAGTAAATAAACAGTGATTTCTAAGTGATTTTAAAATTTAAATAAATAAGCTCAATCTTTATACCTTTATTCAATATAATTTTCTCAATGCCCCCAAAACATTTTCCACTGGTGTAGAGAGAATCCTTAACTGTAGAAAGCGGAGGTATTGGTATTTTAGAATTATTGAATAAGTATAGTGTAACCGTTTCTTGTTCAATATAAAATAACAAGATCGATTGCTCAGGGTGTGGATCCAAATTTATTTTGGTGTAAGATAGGAATAGGATAGGATCAACCCTACAATAACAGTAACATATAAGCACACACACACAAAACAATACAAGACAATACAAACAGATATTAATCACATCTTTAACACATTCATTTATACCGTTTATAATAATTAGGTCACATTTCATTCAGTTTAATTATCTCTTTAAACCATTATACTTTACTTCTAATTCATAGAAATAACTTATAAACAACAATATTTACATTAATCAATCTGATCAATACACAAACACATACCCATTTATGGAATAAGGTGAATTCCTAACTCCTAGCTAA
This sequence comes from Saccostrea glomerata, assembly GCA_003671525.1. Lineage (NCBI taxonomy): Eukaryota > Metazoa > Mollusca > Bivalvia > Ostreida > Ostreidae > Saccostrea > Saccostrea glomerata. Next base: position 484,699 of record PRKT01000065.1, on the reverse strand, counting down.
ACCAATCTGACTTCACTTCAAATATCTGACCTAATTAACAATACTTAAAAATTACAACAGTCTCTCAAATCCCTTATTTAGGATGCAAGAATAGATTAAAATGGTTAACTTGCTTTTATAGTTCTTTACTAATCTTTATATACATTCCGTACACACTCACACTTTATTTAGCAAGTTTAGATTAAAATGAATTATTTAGATTTCTCATTCATAAAGAAATTATTTAGATACTTATTTAGTAGTTTAATTATTTATTAAATTACTTACAGGAATAAGGGTGGTGTCTCCAACACTAAGAAATATGTATTAGCACTATATACATGTACACCCTTCAAAAACCAGTTTTCAGAATAAGGGAAATCATTATAGTAATTCCCGCCAATTCTACCTTAGAACCAATCAACCACACTGACCAATAGAAATCAATGTCCCACTACATAATGGAATAACCCATTCACAACATTACCTGGTAGTCTACCTGGAATACAACACATATCTAAATAGGGGTGTTTAGGTTTATAACAGACACTGAACAAGACAACATAGAGTGTTAGTAAATCGCATTGCGCAGCGCTGAATGAATGAGTGAATGACTGAATGAATAAAATAAAGAATGAGAATAATGTGTACAATTTAAAATACATATCCTAAAAAATATAAAAAGTACAACTACCACAAATTCCCCCCGCTTGAGAAATGACGTCCCTGTCATTTCATTAATCTCAGCGTAACGCCATAATCTGCTATATACAATAAAGTCATAAAAACATAGTTGTACTAAAGTTTGGTAATCAGGTCCATCAGACCTCTCAATAAGATCAACCGTTCCTCTGGAACATCAGTATCCTCCAACATTTGTCTAAGGATATCTACTTTACTCTTACTCCTGTCATCAGTACTTACTTGGTAAACTTGATACTCCTTTAACCGTTTTGGTGGTCTTTTCTCTCTCCTTGATCTCCTTAATACTCTCTCTGTATTCTCACTGGGCTCAGAGCCATTACCCTCTTCCACCTGGGGTTTAGGGTCTTCCCGGGCTACCCTCTCTGGCTTAGGCCTCTGCTCCTCTACTCTCTCAGCTTCTTCAGCTTCTTCAGCTTCTTCAGCTTCTTCAGCTTCTTCAGCTCCCTCAGTAGTGATGACCTGTGGGTCATCGGCTGGAGCTTTTCTAGCTGTTGGTACCGGTACCGTGAAATAATAGTCAACTTCCGAGTCACTGGAATTTTCTTCTACTACATGTTCCTCTCTAGCTTGATCTGTTTCTACTCTTGGTGTGTTTTGCGGCTTCTTTTTCCTGGGTTTTGGTTTTGGTCTATTGGTAATCTTTTCCTGCTCATCTGGGTCGATGCATCCAATTGGCAGTAATAGATTCCTATGAAGAGTCTTAGTTCTTCCAATGCCATCTTCCCTCTTCACCACAAAGACTGGGATATCAGGATTTGGCTGGTTGTGAATCAAATAGGGCTCTTCTTCCCATCTATCCGCTATCTTGTGCTTTCCATCGAATGTCAAAACTTTAACTAAAACTCTGTCGCCAACCTGTAAATTTGCACCCCGTACCTTTAAATCATAGTACTTACCCTGTTTTCTCCTAGCTTTCTCTGCTGAATCCATAGCCAACTTGTATGCTGTACTCATTCTGCTTCTTAAATCAGCTACATACTTTGTTAATGACTTGCCTTCACTGTTGTTCAGCCCAAAAGCTAAGTCTACTGGCAATCGGGGCTCTCTTCCGAACATCAGGAAATGTGGGACTGTCCGGTATTCTCATGCCTGGTGCTATTGTATGCCTGTACTAATGGTGACAAATACATCTTCCAGTTGGATTTCTGGGATGGCTGTAGTGTACCAAGCATATCTAAGAGTGTACGATTAAATCGTTCACACATCCCGTTCCCCATGGGATGGTACGGTGTTGTTCGGGACTTCTTCATTCCTGTGATCTGACACAGTTCCTTAATAATATTTCCGTCGAAGTTTGCTCCTTGATCGCTGTGTACCCTGGTCGGAAAACCATACTTGGTGATAAAGTTTTGGTATAAGGCCTCCGCTGTTGTTTTCGCCGTCTGATTCTTAGTTGGTACGGCCTGGGCAAACCTTGTAAAGTGGTCTGTTATGATTAGGATGTGATGAAAACCTCCTTTGGATGGCTCTAATGTGAGGAAGTCCATACAGACCAATTCCAGTGGATACGATGTCCGGATTGGAATAAGAGGTGCTCGCTGGTTGGTAGGGACTTTGGCATCTCTTAATCCACAAGTCAATATCTTGATTCTGCCCATTCCAGTAAAAACGGTCTTTGACAAGGGAGATAAGCCGATCTCTACCTGGATGACCAAAGTCGTTGTGTAGACTCTTAAGGATGACTGGAATCAAATCGACGGGTACTACTAGCTGCTTCCTGATGGTCCCATCTATTTCCACTTTCCTCTTCATCACTCTGTCTTCTAAAATAAAAGAATTAAAGTTTCTGATTAACGCTAAAGAATGATGAGTAGGTGGTAATTCATCCATTCTTGGCCTCCTTCCTGATCTTACATGCTGTATCCAGTTCCTCAGTATAGGGTCTTTGTGTTGAGATGTCTCCCAGTTGATTTCCTGAAACTGAAAATTACCTGTAGAAGAATTAATTTGATTCAAAACGCCTAAATCTAAAGAAAAATTCTCTACATATGGAACCTGAGCTTCTATGGAATGACATAAGGCTTTACAAGAATCTGTAGAAATAGAAAAATTTTCAATATCAGAATTAGTAAGTCTGGAAAGTCCATCTGCATCTGAGTTGTTTCTGCCTGGTCTATACTGGATTTCTAGATCAAAATTTGCTAAGGCGGCTAACCATCTGTGCCCTGTGGAATCTAATTTAGCAGAAGTTAGAATGTAAGTTAGTGGATTGTTATCTGTTAGCACTTTCGTCTTGCTTCATAACAAATAATCCTTGAACTTGTCACACACAGCCCATTTTAAAGCTAAAAATTCTAACTTGTGGGCAGGGTAATTCTTCTCCACCTTGGTTAGCCCTCTGCTTGCATAACTGATTACTGTAAATGTACTATAAATGAATGTGTTAAAGATGTGATTATCTGTTTGTATTGTCTTTGTATTGTTTTGTGTGTGTGTGCTTATATGTTACTGTTATTGTAGGGTTGATCTGATTCTATCTTACACCAAAATAAATTTGGATCCACACCCTAAGCAATCGATCTTGTTATTTTATATTGAACAAGAACCGGTTACAAAAAAACTTGATTGTAAAGCATCTGAAGATTTTTAAATGAAAGCGCTAATGCTTTACTTTGTTGTCTTCGTGTTTTCTTTTTAATCATTTTTTACTATACTACTATACCGACCACTGTGAATTCATGGACTTCTGATATATATATATATATATATATATATATATATATATATATATATATATATATATATATATATATATATATATATATAGCATACATATTCTTTAAAGAAATGAATTCAATGCGAGCAGGGTATAAAAAACTTTGTAAAAGCAAGTACTTGCAATTAAAATGTTGATTTAAAATATTCCTCTATCTGCTTTACCCTTAGAAAGACAGAAGTGTTGATATTTGTGGAATATTGACTGAGAACCGTCAGTGTATAGCGGAACTCGAGTCCTTTAATGTTTTGAACGAGCTGAAAGTTTATTTAAAAAAACAAAAACTGGACGAGAGTCAATATCCACTTCATTAATTCAATGATTTTAAAATAACATTTCTGCAATTTCAACTGCTGCGTAAGTGCCTTCCGTATTCCAAATGTTATTTACTACATTGTACGAGGCTTTTTCATTTAAAAGTGACTCATAGATTTCCAAGGTCATTTAATTGTTTTGTTTTTACAACTCCAACCCTTTTCCTTCATTCAATTAGTCAAAATAATACTTGAAAGTTCCGACTTCAAAATTGTACTCATTTAAATACTTTGAAGTAAGATATTTCAATATTTTGAATAAGTTGAAAAACTTTAATTTCTATTCACTGTTCAAAGCAAATAAGTATTTTAAAGAACACGATCCTTATTATATTTCTTTCTTTTTTATAATTATTCAGCAATTTCCATAGAAGGAGCAAAACTGTACTTCAATAATTTCTTTTTCGTTTTTTTTTTAGATGCTCTAGATCTTTGTCGATGAGTTACGCTTGCCTTTGTAGTATTGTTTTCCAGTTCCTGAGTTTTTGGCTTAAAGTTTTCCAACATTTTGAACATTTCATCCATATGCAGTTTCCTTACTAGTTTTTCCTTTTTTGATGGTTTTCTAGCTTCTCTAGTCATAGATGAGGAATCTGAGTTATGGATATCAGATATTGAGGCTGCCGATACCTTATTCAAAGTTGAAGCACTTGATTTTTCATCACTATCGTTCCTCAGGGAATGTTTACCTACTTTTATGAAAGCATCATCAGGGTAAAGAAAACTTTAACTGGCCTGCACGTTTAGTCAATATTTCATTGTTAATGTTGTTCTCTGTAAAAGACGCATCCTGTAGAGAACTCGAATACATTCCTTTATTCTGTTCTGATTCAGATGTGTGATTTAGCATGTTATATTGCAAATCATCCATGTTAAGGTGGCTGTATACATTTTCAGAGGTATTTGATGTATTATCAGCATTTTCTGATCGACTACAGCTTCTTTCGTTTAAACACATATCAGCCATTAGTCCATCTGTACGATTTTGGCATTTTGATGAACGATGATGTTCCTTTGTAATTGGAAAGTTTTCTAGACATTCCCCCGAAGTTAAGTTAGTTTCTTTTAGATTTAATTGCAATGGCACATTGGAATCCATAACTTTTCATTAAAATATAGAAATATAGGTAGCAATATAAATCTTTATATGATTATAAAGTTCAAAGTCTTTAGAAAGCTTTAATACTAGTAATCAATCTTTTAAAGCAAAAAGATGATTTTACCATTGTTTTCCGGTAATTCTGATGGCTTTGCGTATCTGTGCTTCCTTTTGTAGATAAAACAAATAAAAAACAATAAAAACAAACAAAACATAAATACTTTCTATGGGACCAGTTTCTCCCATTATACAAACAAGCAAACCAATAAATACAAGTAACTACAAACAAATAAATAATCAAACTAAAAGAAACTGTATCTGCATTTTATGCAAATTAAGGCATAAACTAGTAGAGAAGACCAAAAAAAGTTATTAGATCACCTTAGATTAGTGAAATAAAATCGTTGTATACATAAACACGCTATCAACCGTTATTAAAAAAAAATTGTTATTTATAATTATTTCATTAGTTTTCGCTAAATGCAATGCCTTTTGGAAAAATAACGAGAAACGGAAATTCCACAAACGTTTATATATTATAATTTTTGACACTATTTTCAAATATATGAGAAGAACAACAATACATGACAAAATCTGTATCATACTCCATACCAATCCGAGACTCCAATTTTAGCTCGAGGCCGATGAATTTGCCAAGTATTATTCTCCGAGTAAACATAACGAGAGGAATAAAAAAAATCAAGATTTTTGGTTTGGACTTTTTTTATTAATATGAGAAAAAAATTTCTCAAAAAGATATTTATAGAAAGTTATCTATGATTATCTTACATGTAATTCGCGGTATGGGACTTAAACAGTACAATAATTTCGGACGCCATTCTTATATTGCATAAGATACATTAGAGGACGAAACATTCATGTTGTCCTATTTTTCTTAATACTTTGTTTCGGTGTATTGATTTTTTTGGGTTATGTGCTTATGCATAATAACGTATTATAATATAGTTCTGATATTTGGTATATTCTGACATCTTCTCTCTATAAGTATATCTATAGAAATATTTACTCTCCTTACTTTCAAAGACCAAGCGATTTAAATCATTTATCCATTCATTCATGATTAAAGTAAAGAAAACAGTTATTACTTTAATAGTGTTTAATTGTTTAAACTAGTGTGTTGGAATTGTAAAATTGAACGTGTAATCCCATATTTTTTTAATTCCTAGAAATCAAACATTTGTACTTTACCTCAATATGCAGTAGGCAGCATAGCCAAAAATAAAACAGAGACCTGCACTTCCGGAAACGAAAATAGTGATACTGTGCCAGTCATTGTCCTCTTCAACAAAAAAAAATCGGTTCTTTTTTCTGTTGTTCTTGATGATTCTTGCAAAGCTTCTTGATTAAATGTGCAATTGTGTATATACATTTACTTTACCAATTGCAGATATAACCATAATTCATTATCAATATATTTCTGATGTTCAAATGACTATTTCCTGCATGTTATATCATACGAATGCATGTTCATACATTTTAAACTAGCCGCTGTAGTAAGTTACTTGAATTACATGTCTTGTATGTTTCAACTCATCAAACGAAAAAAAGTTTGATACATTGTACATATTTTTGAAAGATAAAGCTCTGTAGACTTTATCAATAAATTGCGTTTCTTCATTGTCCTTTTTCCATGTAGTTAGAGAACAAATACAATGTTTAAAGATAAAAAATATATAATGTAAACAAGAAAAAATCCATTAGAATATTTATGTTGTAAGGAACAAGGATTTACCAATTGTGTTTGAGTTCTGATCACATCCAAATACCTTACTGCAAGGTGAACAGTTGCATTCATGAATGCATAGGTGTCCATAATAACCATCAGGACAAGTATCATTACAGTTGTAACCATAAGTACCAGGAAAACATTCTTCATCGTAAAAACAAAATAGTTACATGTATATTTCCAATTGATTTTGAAAAAAAGAACCATGCAGTAAGTATTACTTAAATCTCCAGATATTAACCTTACAGCATTCAAAATGCTACATTGTAAAATAAAATACAAGTGCATACATCTTACCTACAGTCAAGCGTTTATTAAAAAAAATTAAATCAGCAACATTTAGTTCTTTTACCTTCACATCTGTTTTCAACTCTTCTGTAATTTAGGCAGCATATCAAAGGGTCTCTTGAAAACAACAATGTACTTCGTTATGCGTAGTTTGATATATAATTACATTTACCAATGATTATAACTTGAAGGATATTTGGAGATAACGAACAGTATTCCATAACAAAGTCTAAAAAATATTACAAAATAGGAACAGAGCAAACACAGACCTCCAGAATATCAGAGGTGGAATCAGGGGCCAGGACAAATAAAAACACACTTTACTTACATGTACATGCTACAAATTCCATTAAATGCTATGATTTGAGTATAGAACGACAAGAATAGAATGCACCATGGGAATACAAGTTTAAATTCTTGGTTCATTTTTTATTCTTGAGTTAACCGATCTTCATTTATCCTGCAAACATAAGTAAAAATATCTTTCAAACAATTTGTCAAAATAACAAAAAATGATCGATCGTAAAAAAAATCAAACAAACATTACAAATACGTAAAGAGTTTATAAAACAGGGGCTCCTGGAATCAGCTGGCTTGGAGGAGTAAGCATTCCCTATTGACCGGTGACACGCACCTTGGATCCTTTCAGGTAGACAGCATTATCCGTAGTCAAAGAAAGTAAGAAAATAAGTGATTCATTAATGATATTTTCTTCTTTAAATTTATAACAAGTTTTAAATATCTAAACGTCAAAATGTTAAACTTTTGAGTAATTTGAAGGGCCATACATATACCATATATAGAATGCAGCTGCTTCCAAATAAATTTGTATTAACTACCGGTCGTAAAAAAAATATATAATTTAAGAAAAAGTCACTAAGAGAAGTCGTTAAAATTTGCTAGATTTAACCCGTCAAAGAAAGTGTGAATTGGCATTTTGGAAGGAGCATCTCACACGTCTTGCTCCCACTTGGACTTACAGGTATACAGTGTATGTACTTGGCAAACTACGTAGCTTGACCAGTAGTCCGTGCGTATGGCGCTGTAAATAGAGATTTTGCTCGAGAGTCACACATTGAGTTGATCCTCATGTCGACCACAGGCTTCTAGTTATTTTTGACATGGAGAATGGAGAAGTTCATCGAATGAAATCGAGGTCCGATTTTGTGGAAGAAGAAATATATATACCATTGCTAAAAGGTCCTATTGTTAGTGCCCAAGTGCCCAGAAAAGTGTAAATTGCAACCGTTCATCGGCAAGTAGAGGCGCTCAAAAATGTAGACACTTTTGCTATATTGAAAATTGTACATTTTGCTGTAATGAAAATTTTATGACTGTTTTCTTTAAAACGTATTATTCATCGAAAAATTAAGGTCAGCAGAAAATATAAACATTAATAAATCCTAGAAACAAACAAGGAAAATAAACAAAACTTAATCTTTATGGGTCAAAAATATTGTATTGTCAATTTACAAATTATATACCGTACGAAAAAAGTTACTATCAAAGTTCTAATGTATATCCACTCAATGTCCAAATCTTCCTTTGCATCAATATATCACAGAAACACTATCATACCTCATGTAAATTAATTTTGATAGAACATTGTCCTTCGTCATTTAAATGTGTTCTGAAAAATTCGAAAAAAAAAATATTTATTATAGTAGTACTTCATATCTAAACTTTTACCAATTTTCACTTCCTTATTTCCAATATCACACCGGAAGGACACATAATGGTAGATTTTTTCTATTTATATCTCAGTCTCGTGCACATTTGAAGTTTAACTGTTCAAAACACTTCTATAATTAAAACAGTTAAAATTGTATTTTGTTGTCAGTAGCAAAAAAGATCCAATTATCCAAGTTCCAATTATCAAATTTGAAAATAGTTTGTCTATGAGGTCATTGAAAAATACTTAAAATATGTCGCCCTTAATCACAAGCTTCTTAAAAAATTTAAAACCGACAAATTCTCATACTGTTAAAAAACATTTATGTTGTTGATCTATGCTTTTTTATTTGAATTTTAGACACAAAAATTGTGTTTCATCATTTTTAACTTATTTTGTCACATTTCTATTAATGTAACAACAGAAACCTAACAGCATGGCAATTTACTTACAACTAATCCCTCGTTTGCCGAAAATGCTCGAGGAAGAAAATAATTTTCAAACGTTTCATTTTATGCACTGCGTAACTGTTTTCACTCTCTATGTATGATAACTGTAAAGGCAAAAAAATCTTCCCAGACCTTACTTTTGGTTTTAATTAGATTTTTAATGATAATTATTCCTTCCAATTCTTCCTTCCGTTTATCATCCATTTAAATATAAACATAAACCTGTGACAATTTTAGAAACAAGCACAACAACGATTTGATATATTTTACTGTTTCATCATGTTTCTTTTCAACTTTGTTGCAATGTAAATTAGCCCAGTGACGTCATGATACGGGTATCCATTTTGGCCTTTTTAATAAAAATTCGATCTAGCCCTTTTCATCTGATATATATATTTGTGATGAAACACAACATTTTCAACATATGAAAACACCGATGTTACCATGCAATAATTTTAGATCACTTGAGTTACTCAGGTGACTAATTGCTATCTGTTTTCGTCCTTCGTCGTTCGTCGTTAATAGGTCGTAAGCTTCTTCTATGCAGCCCTAAACCAATTTAAACCAACTTTGGCATGAAGCATCTGTGAGTAAAAGGGAACAAATATTTTGAATTTCATGGTTCCTAAGGCCAAAAACCACTAAAATTAAGGCAATCTATAAAAATCTTCTTTACTCCTGGACATCAGGCAGTCAATCTCTCGGCATGATTGTAATAAACATCGAGTCCTCTGACAACATTGATCCTTTTTGCCAATTAACGCAAGACAAATTTAGTTCCAAACAATGTCATTCATTACGAAATGACAAAACATACATAAATGTGGATTAAAAAACCGGAACTCCATGTAAGTTTTGAAAAAGTAAAACATTTGCAACATTTGCAATAGAAAATATGAGACTATTATTTACATAACATATATACTTTAGTGAAAACAAACCAAAAGAGAATGCTTTAATCAATTATGATACTATGTGGAAGTAAATAATCGTCAGTGGAATCACACATTTCAGTATAAACATGTGGAAGTTCATTCGTATTCTGTACAGAATCAGGTTGTGTTGGCTTCCTGTCTCCATTTTTCTGCAGAGAATCGTTTGTATTTTGTTCAGAAGTACTGCGGTCAGCAACATTTGCAGCGTGGAAGTAAATACTTGGCTGGTGCACATAGGAGCTATGAAAAACAACCATATAAAGTAAGGCATTAATAGTTATCAATTTTGTTAACTGTTCATTGGGAATCTACATTTAATGACACGTATTCAAGGCAACAAAATATTTTTTCAGATTTTTAAGCATATAATTTTTGCTTATTTCCATAGCACCGCCCTATTTAAAGAATCTGATCTGATTTTTTTTAATTCGGCAAAATTAAGACCACAACAACACCTTTAAAAATTGATCATCAGTTATAAGGAAATATGCATTTTTTAAAAAAAGATAGGATCAGATTTAAACTTACGAAATGTACACTTGAAGGCTCTCTATAATGTAAAAACCTTGGCAACCATTGCAAACCAAAATGAAAAATCACAAATTGGTATTGATATATGTATTTGTTCAAGGCTCTTTTCTCTATTATTTGGTCACATTTCGTCCTATAATTGCTTTTTATTTTTACGTGTATGACTTTGTAAAATCCAATGGGTATATTTTTTTTACTTATGAATACTTTGTTACAATATTAACGTATGTAATAATTGATTTGCCAAACATGTTTATAATTAATGTATTTAAAACATCAGACCTTCAACTTAAGGACGTGTTTGCTTTGCCGCAAATGTTAACTTTGAGGCTCTAAACATGTTAAAAATGCCATTTTTCATACTTCAAGACATGTTGCCACGATAGCTATAAGACATCGGAACCAATTTTTGCTCGATTTTAGTTCAGGGTAATAAAGAATTTATCATAGAAAGTTAGGAAAAACTCTGAGACTATACGTGCCACAACTTCTATATAAAATTTCAAGTCATTACAGATTATGGCTCTTAAATAGTTTTCATTATTTTACGAGTATATTTGTTATATAATATGTAGGAATTTCCGGAACATCTCTGTATACATAGTTTTTCATACGGATTACCTCAGGTCTTTTTACTATTATATTCAACATGTTGCTTTCATTTGAACACACAAGGAGAGCATTAAACAGCGTCACTAAAGTAAACTATTCTCAAATACTAGTATATAATAAAAACAATTATATTCTCCCTCACTTCGTTCGTCCGAATATAAATTAATGAAGTGCTAAATGAATAAAACACAACACATACCGGTATTAAGTAGGAACGCTGCTCGCTAGTGCTTTTATTCAATTATATACTGCTAACACATAACCATCTTTAAATAATACAACTGTATAGCCCAAATTCATTGCACTCCATTGCATCACTATCAGCCATACTACATGTAATCTTTAAATCCTAGCGAGCGAGCGAGCTTAGAGTGCCCTGCTACCGCATGGCCTTACTATTTATACCCTATGTAACCAGGTGACATTTAAGGAAAACTTTCCGAACACGCTAAATAATATCATACCGCACATAATTTTAACAATATATTTCAAAATGGTATCTCTCGACCAATATCAGCCCTCTCATATGGAGAAATGGTGTGCAATTCATTCATGAGATTGCTACCACGTGATTTATTTCTCATTAATATTCATAAGATATTGTATAAACTTGAAATATTCTATTTCTACATATCTCATACGTTAAAACCTGCAAGCCTGTATTGTTTTGTATTTTGTTCAAGGCTCCGTCACAGTTACATAGCTAAAATTTTCTGTGTTTAACAATTGACGATTCAGAATATCGTTTTTCCTACATAATTTAGGCCACCATAATGTAAGAAATTGCCATTTTCAAATTTAAAAGGCGGTCGTAACTCCTCATGGAACGGTAAATCATGTGTATTTTATAAAAATTGGCTCTCTTCTGTACCTTTAAATCCGCGGAAGAACTCTGTCAACTTGCAATAAACACTTACATTTCAACATCAAAAATGATAAAAACACAAATTCTGTAATCCTTCCATCATTAAAACAGTACAATCTCGCTTCGAATTTTCAAATCAAAAGGCGGTCGCAACTTTCACTTTGGTATTTACAATTTTGTCATTTCCGGTAGAAAATAAAAGGAAGAATCAAACCATCGGCGGAAGAACTTTATCCGAAATAGGTAGGATATAAAATATTGCAATTTTTTATATTTTCTCTATATAAACCATTATGGAATCGGCAGCTATTATAGTTCCAAATGGCTGATATGCAAATGAGCAAAATGACACTATTTCTCCATATGTGGCCTTCGTCCCTCAGGCTGATATTAGAGTATCGGGTTGATATGGGGTGTAATACAGATTTTGCCATGCGTTATTCTCTATATATTACGAAGAATTATAAAGCAGAGGAAGGTGACAATTGAAATAAATGTGGAAAAATTGAAAAAAAAAAAAAAACAAAAACAAAGAAAATTAAATAATGAAAATGAAATCATTTTAAGAAAAACTGTTCAAAATTAAAGCAAAATTAAATGAGCATACCACTTCTTGAAGATAATATACCCAAAGAGCATTCCAACAAGAACCAATCCAAAAGCTATCAAAATCATCCACAAAGTAACATAATGTTTATCCTTTGTGACTGAAATGGTTGTAGATTCTATAATGGTATAAAAAGGTACATGTACATTCTGAGAACGAAATCAGTATTTATGCTGTATTGATAAAAAAGAACATGCACTGAACAAGATATTACCTAGTAAGCTTGAGTTCTGAATACATCCATATATCTTGTTACACGTGTCCGAAGAACAGTTACATTTCTGGCTGCATAATAACCCATATAATCCCTCAGGACAAGTGTCCTCACAGTTGTAACCATATGATCCAGGGAAGCATACTTAATTAAAAATAAGTCTTAAACACAGATATGAAATATTAATAATCTTTCAATATTTTCATATTAATTTGGGATATAATATATAACTGCCAAAATATAATTAATCCCACAAAATAACAATAACGCTATATTGTTGATAGCGTGTACTACGAGGATATACGAGGGTTGTCCCATAAAATCGTGGACAAAGCGTTTTTCTCGAAAAGTAATGGGCGCACTAAGCTGAAATTTTCAGTAAATGTTTATTCATCATATTTAAGTGAATCATAATGTTTTTGATAATATATATTCAAAAATAAAGATTTTATTCTGCTTGAATGTGCACAAGGTATTGTCCTACGGCGCACGGTAAAAATAGCATTTTTATATTAGAGAAGACATAATAATTAATTCGTAATAAAAGTTTTCAATTCTTAAGATTAGGATGAAAATTATCCTATTTCCATTCCTTAATCAATTCTGTCTTTTTTTTAAAAATTTTAAGGCATTTGTTTAATTTTTTGCATTTTCCCGAGCATTTTAAATGGGAAAGTAATAAACACAATACACGAAAAATGGCGATTTTTTATGACGTTACGGCGCACCGGAGAGCAGTTCAGATAGATTAGGATGTTGTAATGACGTCTTAAGAGACTTTAAAGGAATACGGAAGAAAGAAAATATGAAAAATATCACCAGATTTTTAGTATATAAATGAAATGAAAGTTTTCTTAGTGAAGTCTTCGTGGTCGAGTCCCCAGATAATCCAAAACATATGGACAGACTGCCATATGTAATAGCAAAGGACGCTGTAACTGTCGACCGTCGATTTTAGTTGAATGATGGTGAGAATACTGACTGTAACTTGCTAATAAATATTCAGAAGATCGCATGAGTGTGCCACATTGGTTTCTAAACTGTTTCTAAACTGCAAATCAATAAAATTTCTAAATTTAAGTGGGGCTTATCCAACTTTTAGTTTAGCAAAGATGAAACGTGACGCTGTTTTAGACACTTTGACGTTATCATCCGTGCGCCGTAGGGCAATACAGTACATAGCATAAAATATCACAATTTGTTTACCTATGCATATATCTATTTGAAATTTGCTATTTATATTCATAATTTATCTACTAAAAAGTGGTGAAAATTTCAGAACGCAGTGATGATTATTTTTCAAACTAGACAACTTGTCCACGATTTTACGGGACAACCCTCGTATAATGCATTACGATAGTTTGGACAAGTTTGTTTTTCAATTAAGCTTCAATATACGTACTATAAATGATGCAGACCAATACCTTCACAATTATTTCCAACTCTCCTGTAATTCCTGCAGCACCACAGCGGTTCTCTGTGAAAGTATATTAATTTGCATAACATATATTTACATTAAGATACATTACATGTAATTAAATAAGAGATTTGAACAAAGAAAGTTAAAATTTGGAACATATACAGTTAACTATACTCACCTGGCACAAACACCTCTAAGCGCTGTGATGCTGGTGAAAAATGATAAGAGTAGAAGACACCAAAACATCATGCACTTTAAATTATGCTTCATGTTTTTTTTCATTTAGGATAGGGATATTCAGCAATCCACTCAATATACAAGTACAAGTATTATTGTCTTAAATTAAAGAAAGATAAGCAAAAACTAATAAATGTTAAATAATAAATAGAATTAAAGAAGAAATCGTCAATGGTATCATAAAATTGAATGTGTAGAATTAATGAATAAAATTGAATTTGGAGCAAATGAAATAAATTAATAATGATATATCACGATCACTTCAGGCAACATATGAACAAATAAAAGTTTGAGCTATTCTGATCACAATTTGTCTGTAGTCCGTCTGTCTGTAAATTTTCACACCTTTTTGACTTTTTCTCCAGACCCACTGGACCAATTTCAACCAAACTTGCCACAAAGCAACCTTGGGTGAAGGGGATTTAGGTTTGTGAAAATAAAGGGCCACGTGCTTTTTCGATGAGATATAATTAAGAAATAGTGAAAATTGGGTGGCATGTTTTAAAAATCTTTTGATGAAGAACCACTGGGTAGGGAAATATGAAACTAATATGGAAGCATCCTCATGTAGTGTAGATTCAAGTTTGTTAAAATCATGACCCCAGGGGTAGGGTTTGGCCACAATGGACGACCAAAGTTTGACATAGGGATGTATAGGAAAAATCTTGAAAAAATCTTCTTCTTAAGAACAACAAGGTCAAGATTGCTCATTTTTATAAGGAAGCGTCATCAGGTAGTATTGAATTATGTTTTTTTTTCAAATCATGACTCCTGGGGATAAGGTGTGGCAAAAGTGAAAGTTCAAACTTATATGGAAAAGAGCCGCAGTAAGTCTAAGAAATATGTAAGCATCCTTTGTAGATTCAAGTTAATACAAATAATCCCTTCTGCCTTTTATGGGTAGGTTGGGGACCACATGCATATTAGCTTTTCAAAACTGGATTGATTTTTGCTTTTCTCCTAGCCACAGTGCTCAGGGGATGTGTCCCATGGGCCTCTTGATCTTTATCAATAAAGATCTTGTATTTCTATTTTTTTGATACACGTAATAAAAAAAGGCTCCAAGAGTTTTAAAATTTTAACCAGAATACAAATGTGATGATAATTGTTTCTTTATAAATAGAAAAGCCATGGCTATAAAAATTCAATCTGCATAATATGTTTTGAATGATAATAATCATTTTTTGTTTGCTCTCACACAAAAATTGCTCTCTTTATGAGTAATGAAAAAATAGAAATCTTTCCAAAACTGGTTTTACTACTTGTAAGAAAATATCTACAAGCATTTAATTGCAAAACTGTATTTAGACCGTCAAAAATTCCATACCTGATATTGATTTCAGTTAAGCAGACTTTAGTATAACTGTATATCTTCACGGCTTCTTTTAATCTGTAACCAATTGTTTCTGAGCTGTATATAAAATGATTAAAAAACGTACACAGCACAGGCACAGGACAATACTTAGTCGGCCTTTCAGGACAGATTTTATACATATCAACGAAAATACACTAAATAAGTACTAGAAACCTTTTTTTTTTACTAGATTGAAATGTATCATGCATAGAACTTTTTGAAAACAGTAAAGAGAGAATAATGATGAAAATATTGCATTATCCTACAATTAGAATCATTAACGTTTTTTTTAATTTTATACTTACTTAGGCTTTGGTATGTGAATACCCAACAAATGTCATATCCACTTGTACAATTCAAATTAAACATTGATAATTCAGATTGTTGGATTTTTAATTTGCTTGATTGATGTGTCATGTGTTAAATTACAAGGTATTAGAGCTAAAGTTGTTTTGATGAAACCAAAAAGGATCTAAAATAATAAACTTCCTCATTACAATTAGTGTTTTTTTTATTCGTTAAAATTTTGAATTATCAAATAAAAATAAATGATCAGTCTCTATGACTCTGTAAACAATATGAGTTATTAAAGGACAAAAACACTGATCGCTGGACGTGTTCGTTGTCTGAAAGAAGTTGACAAACTGTATCACCTCATCGCCTTAAACCTTGTGTTTTAATCCGGTCGACAGATTAATTCCTAAAAGTTCACGAACACCAAAGGCATAAAATATTAATTAGTTGTAAGTGTTAATAAAGTCATTATTAATCCAGAGGTACGATCGGCCGATTTTAATGGAAATTGTATGTAAAACACTGCCTCATCAACTTATTTGCTATTATCGTACTCATTTTACGTTTTTGCAAACGAAAGCAGTTAAGAGACTTAACACACATTCTCTGTAAGCACCAAAAAATCTGGAAACGACATGTCACGGATTTTGATGAAATTTTTACCATAGGTGTGTCTTGGTACAAAACTAGTAAATATGGTGTCCGAAGTTCCACACGTGCACTTGGTTGCCATGGAGACGGATCCATTGAATTCGGCCATTTTTGGCCCATTTTGACTAAATGAAAATATGAAAATTGAGGAAATGTAAATGAATATTTGTCGGTATCTAAAAAACTCTAACAAAAATCATTGGATCATATGATAACATGACCTTTTAAGGTACACAGGGCTTATAATCGTTTATTCTAGAAATATTATTCCTGTAAGAAAAATGTCATGCAAACTGACATGGTTTCTAAAAATTTGAAAAATGGGGAAATTGGAATTTTTTGAGATCTTTGAGGCTAAATAAGAAAAATTGTCGGCGGAAATTTCCCTAGTCTTATATGTGTTATTATACTTTGGAATAAGTAGTGTCAATTCATGAAAAAAACGTAAGTGGGCTTTTGCTCCTATTTATAGTAACATATATCTATAAATAGATATATCTTAGAAAAATGTGAAAAATCAAATTTTTGCAAAGTTTTAATTGTCATTACTGCATGATTAGAACGTATGCTGTAAAATTTGAAATTTTAATGACAAGAGCTGGACACCACTAGCTGGTATGGATAACGATTGAGGGGAATGCCCATTTCTTTTTTTAGTAACAGGTGGCTAAATATAGATATGTCTCTGAATATCAAGAAAAATTTAATTTTGTTCTAATTGGAAGCTTCATATAAAAAGTCCTACCAAATATTCAGCTTTCTACAATATGCTTTCAGAATGTACATGTGTTTGTTATATATAAAATGTTAAAAAAATTGCTACAATATTGAGGATGGACTCTTGTTTCATTTCATTTCAACAATGGTCTAAAAATAGATTACTCGAATAATTAAGAAAATATAGATTATTGCACCTTTTCAAGCACTTTTTAGATGTAGTTGCTGCATAATTAGGAAATATTTGGTAAAATTTTAGATGTAAATGACAAGATCCGGATACAGGTAGCAGTTATGGATAAGTGATGAGGGGAATTCCATTTCTATTTTTAGTATCAGGTAGCTAAATATAGAGATTTCTCTGAATATTAGGAAAAATGGCATTTTTGTTTTAATTGGAAACTTCATATAAAAAGTCCTAACGAATAGAAAGCTTTCTGCAGTATGCTTTCAGAATGTACATGTGTTTGTTCAATGATTGCCACAATATTGAGGTTGAACTCTTGTTTCATTTCATATCAACAATGGTCTAAAAATAGATTATTCGAATAATTGAGAAAATGTAGATTATTGCACTTTTTCAAGCACATTTTAGATGTAATTGCTACATAATTAGGAAATATTTAGTACAATTTGATATGTTAATGACAAGATCTGGACACCACTGGCTGGCCAGGTATGGATAATGGTTGGGGGAATTCCCATGTCTTTTTATAGTATCAGGTGGCTAAATATAGATATGTCTGAATACTAAAAAAATGGCATTTTTCTTCTAATTGGAAGCTTCATATAAAAAGTCTTAACAAAAAAGCTTTCTATTATATGCTTTCAGAATGAACGTGTTTGTACAATAATTGCTACAATATTGAGGATGGACTCTTGTTTCATTTTTTGGCAACAATGGTCTAAAAATAAATTACTCGAATAATTAAGAAAATATAGATTATTGCGCCTTTTTGGGCACTTTATAGATGCCATTGCTGCTAAATTAGGAAGTATATTGTAAAATTTGAGATGTTAATGACAATAGCTGGACACCATTAGTCGGTGTGGACAATGGTTGAGGGGTTTCCCAATTCTATTTTTGTATCACATTGCGAAATATAGATTTGTCTCTAAATATTAGGAAAAAATGGCAGATTTTTGCTAATTTGAATCTTCCTAGAAAATGTCTTAAATAAAAAAATCTTTCTACAATATACCTTCGAAATGAACACTTGTTTGTACAGTAATTGGTACAATGTTAAGGACTGACCTTTCTTTTTTTATACCAACAATGGTCTAAAAAGATTCCTAGAATAATCGAGAAAATATGGGTTATTGTACCTTTTCAGGCAATGTTGGAAAGAAAAATCAATGTTATACAGTTATTCTGAAAAGTTTTTGCTGTAGATAAATTTTTAGCAAATTTGCGAGTTCATTGCATTCGCAAAAATATTTTTCTTAAAAATAAATTACAAATAAGAAAATGTTAACAAAGCAGTGGTTATTCGCTAAATTTTGATGCGTAAAAATCAATAAGCTCCATTTTGACCTGAATTCGCAAAATAAAATCGGCGTAAAATTTCCAGATTTACAGTAGACGTTGTGTGACTGACAAATACTTCCAAACTATTTAGTGAAATGCACACTATCTGAACGGGGGGGGGGGCTCTCTTTTCTATTTATAGCACATCCACTTATATATGTAGCAACTTCTCAGCAAAAGAAGAAAAATGACAAAGGATTAAAGGAGCTTCATTGAAAGCATATTTACGAAATATACTTCTGTATTCAACATTTTCAATATGTAATGAGTATAATAAAGTTTTCCTAGTAAAATAATCATGTGACTGATAAGTATAAACTATATGTAATATCGGTTGTTACCGTTAACTAACAAGCATAAAAACAATGATGATATTCAGTTCTTCTTATATTTGAAATATGCGAAATCAACGAGGACTTCCAGTTCTATTTATAGAAACAAAGAACAAGGTACAGTTTCAATACGAAATATTTAAAGCCCTATATTTTTCTAAAATATGAAAGTGATATAGGAAATCAAAATTCACTCTGGCTAAAGGAAAATCAGCACAGAAATGAGTCATTTTGAGGCTTTTCTATATTTAACTTAAAAGTGTACCAAATTAATGACGTCATATATCCTGAACGACCTCCCTTCGTGTCATATTCTTTAATGATCTATCATATTCATTTACTCAATGATTGTTAAAGCCAATTTCACAACTTTTTAGGGCACAATTAAGCTCAAACCCTACCTTCTTATAAAAGAGGCCAGAGGGCAGTCATGAGAGTAACCCTGTAACAGAACAGTGAAATTGCATTTTAACTAGGTCTTGTTATTAGAGGTAAGCTTTCCTAGTATCTCCTCTTGTTTAAAGAGAAATCCCTATGTTTGGTACATGTATTAACAAAAATCCTTAGATACTCAGTGACAATTTTGACAAAAAATGACAAAAGGTTCTTGAAATATGGTAACTATCAAAAAAAAAAAAATGCAGACCACAGAAAACTGCCATATTGAATGCGCTCTTTGAGTCTTCGTCTAAAAAAATTAAAAGTCTTTGGACAAAGTAAATTGGTAGATGAAAATACAGGTACATTGTCAAAGACTAGAATAAGGACAATCGGGAATTATTTTACAGAACAATTGAAAAGATTTTTTAAAGTTTTCCTATAAATGGCCTAAATATCTACATTTCGCCATGTGATACTAAAAAGAGTAATAGGAACCCCTTCAACGTTTGTCCACACTAGCTAGTTGTGGCCAGCTACTGTCATTAACATCTCAAATTTTACAATATACTTCCTAATTATGCAGCTATGACATCTAAAAAGTCCAGAAAAGTGCAATAATCTACATTTTCTGAATTTTTCCAGGAATCTTTTTCAGACCATTGTCGCTTTTTAAAAAAAGAAACTAGAGTTCATCCTCAATATTTTAGCAATTATTGTACAAAGAAGTGTTCATTCTGTAGGCATATTGTAGATAGCATTATATTTATAAAGACATTTTGTACGAAGATTCAAATTAGCATAAAACTGCAATTTTCCCTAATATTTAGAGTACTTCACACCTATATTACGCCACGTGATACTAAAAATAGAAATGGGAAACCCCCTCAACAATTGTCCACACCTGCTAAAAATGTCAAGCTATTGTCATTAACATCTAAAATTTTACAATATACTTCCTAAGTAATCAGCAATGACATCTATAAAATGCTTAAAAGGTGCAGTAATTAACATTTTCTCCATTATTCGAATAATCTATTTTTAGACCATTGTTGATATGAAATAGAACAAGAGTCCATCCTCAATATTGTGGAAGTTATTGTACAAACACATGTACATTCTGAAAGCATTCTGTAGAAAGCTTTATACATGTATTTGTTAAGACTTTTTATATGAAGCTTCCAATTAGAAAAAAAAATGCCATTTTTCCTAATATTCAGAGACATATCTATATTTAGCCACCTGATACTAAAATTAGAATTGGGAAACCCCCTTAACAATTTTCCATACCAGCTATTGGTATCCAGATCTTGTCATAAACATCTAATATTTAACAAAATACTTCCTGATTATGCAGCAACTACAACTAAAAGTGCCCGAAAAGGTGCAAAAATCGACATTTTCTCAATAATTCGAGTAACCTATTTTTAGACCATTGTTGCCATAAAATAAAACAAGAGTCCATCCTCAATATTGTAGCAATTTCTGTATTAACACAAGTACATTCTGAAAGCATATTGTAAAAAGCTTTATATTTGTTAGGACTTTTTATATGAAGATTTCCAATTAGAAGAAAAATGTCGTTTTTCCTAATATTCAGAGACATATCTATATTTAGCCACCTGATATTCAAAATAGAGATAGGAATTCCCCTCAACTGTTGTCCATACCAGCTAGTGGTGTCCAGCTCTTGTCATTAAAATTTCAAATTTTACAAGATACGTTTTAATTATGCAGTAATGACAATTAAAACTTTGCCAAAATTTGATTTTTCACATTTTTCAAAAATATATCTATTTATAGATACATGTTACTTAAAATAGGAGCAAAAACTGACTTATGTTTTTTTTCATGAATTGACACTACTTATTCCAAAGTATAATAACACATATAAGATTTGGGAAATTTCCGCCGACAATTTTTCTTATTTAGCCTCAAAGATCTCAAAAAATTCCAATTTCCCCATTTTTCAAATTTTTAGAAACCATGTCAGTTTGCATGACCTTTTTTTACAGGAATAATATTTCTAGAATAAACGATTATATGCTCTGTGTACCTTAAAAGGTCATGGTATCATATGATCCAATGATTTTTGTTAGAGTGTATTAGATACCGATAAATATTCATTTTCTTTTCATCAATTTTCATGTTTTCATTTAGTCAAAATGGGCCAAAAATGGCCAAATTCTATGGAACCGTCTCCATGGCAACCAAGTGCACGTGTGGAGCTTCTGACACCATATTTACTAGTTTTGTACCAAGACACACCTATGGTAAAAATTTCATCAAAATCCGAGACATGTCATTTCCAAGCCCTATAGTAAATTCGTTGGTGCTTACAGAGAATGCGTGTTAAACACCTTAACAGGAGATATTAGAATGTACTTAAAACATAGTGAAAGTTGACGAAGGAAAAGATCATCTTGCTTGTTTTGTTTTATTGCTTTGTTACTGACTTGTTATCATAGAACGTCTTTTGTCACTTAAACATCTAGCGTATCCTGTGGTGTCTAATTATTTGAGTTACCTAAGATATATTATCTTAATATATGCATGTAAAAGCAAGGGCGAACATTATAAAACATTGCAAGTTTATCTAAATGTCACAGCTAAAGCCAGAAGTTTTCTTTATCTAATATGGAAGTACCCCTTAAAAATTCCAATAGAGTTAGGAAAATCTGGTCTACAAAGATTACATAAAAATTGTCAGTTAGAAACCCGAACATCATTTTGAAATCAACTTAGGAGTACTAACCTTTATAAACAGATTAATGGTATTTTTGGAAAGTAATACTGTATATATTCACAAATATATCTATTAAGTAAATAAAAACAAAACAGTCTATTAAGGTAATTCCACTCTCCTATGATGTCAGGTTTTTGGAAAAATACTGTTATTTCGATAGAATAAAGGGACTATGATTCGGTAGTTTTTGTCATGTCTTTACTTTTAGATCTATAAATTGAGAAATGCATAATCATGCAATGAATAAATAAAATGATCGATGACTGTTCAATAGTTCAATAGTTGCAAAGATCAATAATGTATGAAATGATCAATAAATGTTCAATAGTTCCATAGATGCAAAGATCAATAATATATGTAATGATCAATAACTGTTCAATAGATCAATGATAGGCAATGAGTTCGCAAACAATGATATACGTCGACTTTATCAATAGTATATGACGTAGAATCAATAGCAATGGCACAATGACGGAAGCACAATTATTGGCCACAGATCATGGAAGATAACAGAACCTGCAGCGTGCTTCAAGCAAAATTCAGTCATTTGTCGATATGCAACTGCTGAAGTAGCAAAGAATGCATGTAGACATCCGCCACAAGCGGGCAAATTTTGCCCATGCCATGACAGAAAGCTGGATTATTTGAAATGCATGACAATTATGAAGAAGTGGGGGGGGGTGGGTGGGTAGACCTGGGCATGTTTACAAATAATACTGTACAGACCACACTGTATGACATTCAAAAATAGAGTTTGGGCTACATCAGACAAATGGGTACCATCAGGGAACAAATTTGGTGTACATTGCTTAAAATAGGGGTAATAAATATAATCTAAATTTCTTTCCAAAAAGAAATTTGACAGTGAACTGTTTATTCTAATCCGTGCTTTTTCTGCAGCTTGGTATGAAAACATATGCCTTTGTCAATTTCTGGGGAGGATTTGAGACCAAATTATTTTACAATGAGGTAGCTTGTACAGAATATCGACAATTGTTAGTTTCATGAACTTTTGGAGATGGCGCAATGACATAGTCCCAATACTGTTCCCCCCACAATGTATCATTAAAACATCAGGATGTCCAAACTGACCAATGAGCTCATATATCTTGGGTTCGACGTCCTCCCAAACCATGCCTCTCTTGCCAAACCAACTTATTGATATGTTGTGGGCCTGTAGGAGCAAGTGCTGGTCCGAATAGTTGATAAATTCGTGATGATGGGCATAATGAATTAGTGATAATCTAATTATCCATACTTTAACCGCACCTGCAAACTTAGTAACCTTGTTAGCACAAAGTACTTGAACGTTGCAAGGTGCACTTAACAACAATATTTACATCCATGTGTAAGAGTACATAGCATTTGATTTCCATCTGCCTTTTAACTTAATTTCTTCTTCAGGAACCCCCGTTTGGTACAAATGAGTAGCCCCGCCTATTCGAAATGAATGCGATTTAAATACTGAAGTGTCAAGACCAAAAAACTTGATTGATCTACGTAAAACTGCGGTAAACTGATATGAAGTGAGAGGTTTACCATTGAGATGACAGAAGAATGGACCTTCAACATGGGGCCTAATAGGTAGATATTGTTGCATATGAAGAAATAAAGCAGATGTTTCGCTACTGAATGCTATTGGTTCTGCTACACCTCTACAAAGTTGATCAGTTTTGGAACCCTTTAACTGAATATTTCTGTGTCAGATACTTCGAAATCGCGAAATGATAGTTTAGTTGAGTTACTGCTAAAAACTGTATATTCACTACCTCTGAGTAAGCCAAAAAAGGCCAATTCAAATGCAGATGCAAATAGTGTAGCTTCATAATCATTTGAGCCAAAAGTAGGCAGTGTAGAAATTGGATTTAGCATGGGTAATGTAATTGGTGCCCAAACATCTTTAGATGGTTTTAATCTATGTAAGTCCTCAAGCATTTTCTTCACTATTAACGCTTTTATATTATCGTCCTTTCCCTGTATTTGAAGTTGATAGCTAATGCCACTCAAGTAACACCTAGCAGTCGAATATGTCACTGAAATTGCAGAAAGATATGCTATATAATTAGCAAATTGGTGAACTTGTGGGGCCATATCAAGGGGAGATTATATTTTTCCTGAACCAGGCAAAAGAATCCAAGCCCCTTTGGTATGAAGTGGCCGTATTTTATGAAACTGCTGCTGATAGAATGTCCTCTACCTCAGGCTTAAGAGATTCAATAATGTAGGAGGAATATGTGCCGAAAACTTGTCCGCATTGGGGGCAAGGGTTCTGAATCTTGTCCACTGAAAACGAGGAAATGAATCAACTATAGATTTCTTATAACCTGGGATGTGAACACATTTTATCTGAATGTTATTTTTGATACAAAACAGAACTAAAGGTCTTAAAAGGTACATGTATGGCACGCCAAATCCACAAAAATGAGCAAAACATAGTTTCACAGTCGATAAACTAGGTTTATCGGTTGTAAACTATAGTTTACGGACTGTAAACTATAGTTAGCAACGTTAATCTATATTTTACATCTGTAAACCATAGTTAACGCGAAAATCTATGTTTCACAACTGTAAACTATACTTAACATCGAAAACAATCATTTGCGATTGCAAAACATAGATTATCTGTTAAATAAAGTTTCACGATTTGTGAACTATAGTTAACAAACCGTTAACTATAGTTAACGTTCTGATAAATATAGTTTCACGATTTGTGAAACTATGATTAACAACTCTTAACTATAGTTTACGATTGTAAACTATAGTTTACAAACGTGAATCTAAGTATACTCAACAAAATCTATTGTTAACGCTTTATTCAGACAGATAAACTTAGATTAGCATTCGTAAACTATAGTAAACGACCATTAAATATAGTTTTACATATTAAAACTATACTTAACGAATCGTTTACTATAGTTCACGGTTTGTAATCTATAGTTTACAGTCGATAAACCTAGTTTATCAATTGTGAAACTAGGTTTATCTCATTTTTGTGAATTTGGCGTGCCATATACATGACTCTTTGAGATTTGCTCGATTGTGAATTGGTGATGTGAACCAATTCCATATTGTCGGTATTGATGAGTAATTTTTGAGAGATAAAATGATCAGACCAAATCCAAATAGCAGTCAATATGGGCACTAACTCTAGGAATGTGATATCGCGATGCATTTCAGGACACCATGTGGAAGGCCATGTAATAACTGCCCAGTGATTATTGAAAAAGGCACCACCACCGCAGGAACCAGAAACTGTCGGTGAAGAGGTTGAGGGTTTTATAAGTAGACCAGTCTAGAGATGGGAATAGTGTTTGGCCATTAAAGCTTGCCACAAATTCCAACCAGACCTTGGCATCTTCTTTCAACTGAAAAGTAACTCTTATAAGGAAATGTGACTTTCTAATGCCTGTCGTTGCATGATAAAACCTACGGTTAAAGGCTCTACTTCCTGGTATAGCTTTGGCAAAAAATTAATGACCCGCACAAAGACTGCATTTCTTTTAATCAGACTTTTAGAACAGGGTGGTAAGTTTGGACTTAAGTTCAACGCATTCGTCTGATGGGATAAAAATAGTTTGTTTTATAGTATCAATACCCAGACCAAGAAATGAGAGCATAGTTGTCGGACTCTAAAACTTTAACTAGCTCTATGTATTCTTTCCCCCAATTTTTTTCCTT
Organism: Saccostrea glomerata; assembly: GCA_003671525.1. Classification (NCBI taxonomy): domain Eukaryota; kingdom Metazoa; phylum Mollusca; class Bivalvia; order Ostreida; family Ostreidae; genus Saccostrea; species Saccostrea glomerata. The sequence goes on along the minus strand of PRKT01000065.1, from coordinate 458,631 downwards.
CGTTCATTGGGAGACATGTAGTCCCAACTCATCTGAGACACTAATCAGAGGTGTTGGGCTATTGTATGAAGGAACTGGTAGCAACACTGAAATAAGTAGCTGATGTACTGGATGTTGATGCCACTGGAGGAGCAGCTGAGCTGCCTGCCGTGACTGTTGACGGTAGAGCAATGGAGCCTACACCAGCGGTCGCAGTGGGGCTGGATTCTGTAGTGGTGGCGTGACCCGTTGATGAGGTCATAAGGGGAGGGTCCTGTGATTGGTACGTCCTGGCGGACCTGATTCCCGGTTGTGCGTAAGGTGAGGCAGATTTCCTCTTCGATTTTGCGCGCAGCATGTCCTTGGGGAAAGAAAAGCAAGTTTAAGAATAATCTACACTGTCTGACATATGATATATCAATATACATATTTATAAATAGATAGGTATACGATTTAAATAAAGTAAATCAAAATAAAAGTAAATAGTATTTATATTTAAACGCAAAGGTTGTATACACAAAGTTAACATGCCCACAATGGCACAAGGCGAGCAAAGTGGACTCGCTGCCTGTAGGCATTTTAATAAATCACAGATAATTCGTATGCATACCAAAAAATTGTTTGATTATTTTTAAAATTAGATACGGGCCGTTATTTGTACCCGTAAAAGTAATAGAAATCGATTGAATGATTTGCATAAAATCACATGTATACGAACTTTACACTGATGTATGGAACTAATGTGCAAAAAATATTGCAAATAAATGGAAGTTAATACTCACCGCCATTGAAAGCAAAAACACTTTACCAAAAAATCACACTGATGTTTAGGAAAAAAAGATATAGACGATGGATTAAGCAAGGAGTTGATTGCTTGCTTTGTCTGTTACCGGAAATTTGGAAAAGGTTGAAGGCTTTCACTTGCTTTGTGACGACCTGTGTTACGGAAACTAACGATATTTACCGAAACCAAGGCTAAGGTGATAGGAGTTATCTTTTTTGGACTAGCTTTATCCATCTCAATAACATGACTTAACTCATAATGAGTTAAGTCGGATTATCTTACCTGTATTTTTACTTTAAACTTCAAAATTTATACTCTGTAAAATATAAAATGCAAAGCAAGACTTTGCCCTGGGATGGCTGAGAGTTCAAGTGTCACACCTTTTATCCTGAGAATTGATTGGAAAAGGAATTAATCATTTTGTTCATTTATTTCATGTTTTTCTTCGAAGGGGGCTTTTGTACGAAAAAACCCCACACACATACACATCCTTACACCAAAAAACCCCCATAGAATAATCGAACTCTTGACTTAACTATCAACCTTTTTCTCAAACTACACCATAGTGTAATTGAAATTGATATTCTTAGATTTGTGAGAGGAAAGTCTGTAATATATACTTTGAAAGTGCAGTATCTGTCAAAAAACTTAAATACTAAAATAGCATTTTCAAGATGCATTTGACCTTGATTTTTGGCCACAAGATTCCTTGAACCAATATTGAAGTGTCTGAAATTTTGACTTATAGAATAACAAATAAAGTACCCGATCTGACGAAAAAGCCCTGCAATGTTCAATTTAATCGCCAGCTTCATGTCATTAAGACAATTATGGAGAACCCAATTTCTTTTGCATCATCTTAACCATAATGTGTTTAATAAATTGTCGTCTGAGTTCTTTTTCAGACCTGAACCCTATTTAATATGCATTGGACAATTTTTACCCTCGCATTTCGGCTCGTCTAACACTTTCCCAAAATTGACGAGAGCTCCAGACAGTGTTGTAGGAGGAATGACGACAGATCCCTCAGGCTAGCATTGCACGCCTGTTGGGCAGCATGGATCGCGCTGTAGGGGCGTTATTGCCTCGCTGGGAGGTCATACAAAATACTGACAACCATTTTACTGAAACGTTTTGACTATTCAGCCAAAAAATATCTTATCTTTAGGTTCCTATTCAACTTTTTTTCGATTTTTAGCGTGACAGTAATGAACAATTCGTAGCATGTGTTCAAACAAACTTATCTTATCCAATGTTAAATTTTCAAACTTTGAATTTAAAATATGACATTACAATTGAATCTGTATTCTGCTTTTAATGTTTAAATTTATGTGAAACATATTTAATTTGATGATCCCAAACAAGAATACTTCACATCATAAAATATAGTCTCCAAATTTGAAAAACAGTGCATACTAACATTTTGTTTCAAATTTGTGGTGCTTTATTTGCGGTTTAAACTTCTGGGATGAGGAAGAGGTTCTTTCACGTTTCCTCCTTACCGAATAACTATATCTAACGCAATTAAAATACACGCATAAGCATTTAATACTTCAAATATGTCGTTATGATTACTAGTACATAGCGGAATCCATTGTGATATACAGTTGATGAAATAATTCTAAATTTATAGTTGTTTTCTTCTGTACATACATTTATGACTTGATTTGTGTTAAAAACAGGAAAATATTTTTTTCTGTCGAAACACACATGTTATACATGTATTCATTTTTATAAAAGGCTTCAGCGTGGTCTGATCATTTCTATGGTACATTATACATGTATTTAAAAAATCCTATGGTTCCTTCGCAACTCTTCCGGCATTATAAGTGAATCTCAGAAGATCTTAGAAAAAAACTGAGGCCCCTCATCACAGAAGCCCCTCACTGCTCAATGGCCCTGAGGGACAAATTAATACTAGTATATAAATTTGAAGTCCTTCACTGGTATATGGTGACTTCTCTATATGGATGAAAATTTCCAGAATGTGAAAATAATAGAACATTCAATCAATCTCTCTAGATCTGTACATCTTTTCCCCCCTTTTATTAATGTAAGATAAAACTGTAGTTAAGTTACAAATATCCTTTATAAAAGAAGATTCTCTTCAGTTTCCTCATGCATCTGCACTACGGTGGAAAACCAGAAATTAAGCCTCTATATGGGTGCAAATTTCCAGAATGGGAAATAAAAGAACATGCAATCGATCTCTCTAGATCTGTACATCTTTTTTCCTTTTACTCGTATTCATGTAAGATAAAACTGTAGTCAAGTTATAAATAACCTTCAAAAAAGGAGATTCTATTCAGATTCCTCTTACATCTGCACTACAGCGGAATAACAGAAATTTATCTTACATCTTCATTACTTGAAAGGACAATAACATGTATATAAAATGTCGATATAAGTAGCTTTCTTGAAGCTGTTACATTTTCATACAATTTTTTGTTCACAACTTTCTTTTTCATTTTTCAGTTCTTTATGAGATTTCTGTAGAAGGAGCGAAACTATATCTCAAAAGTTTATTTTGTGTCTTTTTTGAAGGTATTTTAGGGTGAATTATGCTTGCCTTTGAGTAATTGTTTTCTAGTTCCTCAGTCTTTGGCTTAAAGTTTTCCAGCAGTTTGGACATTTCATTCATATGCTTTTTCTGTTCGAGTTTTCGTTTTGATGACATTTGACCTTTTCCAGTCACAGAGGCTTTTGGGTTTTGCATGTTTGATTTAGCAGTATGAGAAACGTTCCCTAAGCTTAAAACATCAATCTGTATTTTTGCATCCCATTCATTAGACGCTGAATATTCATGTACTTCTGACGAACTATCTTCAGGAAAACTACTTTGGGTTGTACATTTAGTCGCTAATTCATTAAGAGTGTTGTTATCTGTGGATATCACCTTTTGATAAGATGTTGAATACATTCCTATACTGGACTCTGTTTGTGAATCTATTTTAAGATTTAATGTATTGTATGGCAAAGCATCCATGTTAAGATGACTATATAGGTTTTCAGAGGTAGGTCTATTACATGTGTCAGCGTTCTTTGATATTTTACAGGCTTTGAAGGCTCCCTTGTCTGGAAAATATTTGTCAGACTTAAGTGTTTCAGTCCGATTACTGCATTTCGAGGGAAAATGAGGTTCCTCAGATATTGTTATGTTTTCGATATATTCTCCAAATGGCGTGTTACTTGCACTTGGATTTAATTGTGGTCTCATGGTATTTTGATCATCTACCAAAAATAATTAAGAAAAAGAATAATATAAAGATAAACTTTTGAGCAGCTATTTGAAGAATGCATTGTGTAAGATATGCGTACAAATCAAATTTGACAATTTGAGGAAGAAAGTAGTTGTTCTTTTACCATCACTCTGGTGTGATTTTGATGGCCTTTCGTTTCTGCGTTTCCTTTTCAAGATAAATGATCGCAATATCAAAATTAGAATATGTAAAAAAAAATCGAGTCGACAATAGAAACAAGAGGCCCAGGGGCCACAGCGCTCACCTGAGCACATCGGGCTTGAATTTACTTCCCCCCCCCTTCCAGGCGTTCATCATTTGAACAAACTAGAATCTACACTACCTGAGGATGATTCCATATAAATACCCCGGGTATCACTAATCATAGCTTCGAAGTACTTGAAAAGAAAATTTTAAAAGGTTTCCCTATATATCCCTATGTAAAAACTTGGGTCGGCCATTTTGGCCCCACCCTATCCCCAGGGCCGGGGGTCATGATTTGAAAAAACTTGAATCTACACTACCTGAGGATGATTCCACATGAGTTTCATCTTTCCTG
>PRKT01000065.1:322541-453262 GCA_003671525.1 Saccostrea glomerata | reverse complement strand
ACCCAAGGATACTTTGTGCCAAGTTTGGTTGAAATTGGCCCAGTGGTTCTTGAGAAGAAGATAAAATTGTGAAAAGTTTACGACGACAACAACGACAACAACGACAACGACGACAGACAACGGACAAATTTTGATCAGAAAAGCTCACTTGAGCCTTCGGCTCAGGTGAGCTAAAAACAAGTGGCTACAATTGATCACTTTTTGATAGACGAAGTGGATATATTACTTTATAAGCCTGATATCAATGCCGAGCAAACATATATTAATTGTAATTAAAAATAAAACAATAAAATAATTTTGCCGATAATTTTCCTAGTTTACATTAATTCATAACTATAAGAAAAACTACAAGTGTAGCTGATATCAGAGAAAGACCCATGTTTTCATTAATATACAAAAGTTATGCTATTGTTCTTTTCAATCTCTATGCATTTTCATTTGTCAAATGTTTTTTTTTTGTAGATAGAAGAAAAAAAATGAATGTTTAAAGTTTCTTTTTCATACATTAAACAAACAAGTGTTTAAACTTTTAAGTGAAAATATGGACTGTGGTAAGTAATCAACAATATTTTTTTAAGGTCCTTGTACTTCTTGAGTGTTGTCTTTAGCTCATATGGAGATAAGTAAGTGTAATTACTTAACCTCAGTTTACGGTGGGCCACAAAGCCAATTACAAAACAAAGACCAGCACTTCCGGAAACAAACATAGCAACACTAAGCCAGTCAGTACTAAGCCAGTCCGCGTCCTCGGTAACGGTAAGTTCTTCTGATTGGGATGTTTCTGGCAGAGTGGTTTCAGTAACTGTCCAAGTTACGTTATCTGATTTCTCGTCTTATATTGTACAATGTATAGAAATATATGGTATGTATACCAGAATACAACATTTATCTAAATTTAAGCATTTCAAATGATTCCGTAGTTAATAGAAATTTTGTTAAACGAGCTGTAATATGGATTACTTTTTAGACGTATAATATGTATAGCATATATAATTTTAAATAACTTGAATCGTTAAAATAATCATGAAATCAAAGATTTAACTCTTTGGAAGATGTTTTAGATACTTGAGTTTAATTTTTTTGCAAGATCAAGAGCTTTTCAACTATTTCAATCATTTCCTGTAATATTTTTTCATGCAAACAGAAGCAGTTGTAATATGTTTATATCAAGAGAGAAAAACATTTATCCAAAGAATAGAAATATATGTATATTTTTGAGGCACAAATATTTACCCTTTAAGCTTGAATTTTGGGTACATCCCGATATCTTGTCACATGGCGAGCAGTTACATTTCCCACGGCATAATTTCCCATAATGCCCATCAGGACAAGAAGTGTTACAATTGTATCCAAAATATCCAGGCCAGCATTCTTAATTAAAAATAAGAAAAATAATGATTAGAATTTATCCTATTTATATTTAAACGTAGCTTCAATATCCATGTAAAATGTGATAAAATTTAGAGACTATCTACCTTCGCATTTTCCACCCACTCTTCTGTAATTTGGGCAGCATATCAATGGATCTCTATAATTTCATCAAACATTATAATTACTAAGGAACCAAATCATTGATTTTTTTTTTAAATTTAAAACAATGAAAAGTAAGAAATTTAACATTGACTACCCACTTGTTACAAACGGCATGTTGTGTTTCTATTTGTGTGCAAGAAGATAAGGTGAGGAAACACCACAGGAATGCACAGTGTAATATCTTGTCCATTTTGCATCACCTAAGTAAATTAAGCGAACTGATCTTACACATCATATGTATATTATTGACTACAATTGAAAAGGAAGTCAACAGCTAATAAACTACAACTTATGTTTTGTTCTTTTTTATTCAAAAGAACAACAAAATCAAATGTAATCATTGCTATTTTTGGAAAAAAAACTTTTATTTTATACATTTAACTTAGATACATTGTAATATTAAAGTTAAAATATAAAAACAGAAAAAAATTAAAGGATCTAATGCTGACAAGTTTTGAATGATAAAAATGTTGCCTTCAATGAAAAAGTATCTTTGAACAAGTTAAAAAACTGAAAATTATAGTACTTAGAATTTTATTGAATTTAAAATTGAAAATGCAATATGTGGCTTTGTTTTATCTGTTCCAAAGCTTTTAAGGACAGATGATACAAACAATATTTTTTCTTTGGAGGAGACTTAATATAATCTAACTTAAACAGACGATCTTCCTTATTATCATCTATAAATCCTGTTCAATTTGGATATTTTTGTCTACAGAAGTTTACTAATGCGCAATGCATATCGCAAGATTTTATTTATACCTTTAAAACTACCAAAATTTATTCTTTTACAGTCTTGAGATCAATTCACTCACAGGTCATTTGAATTAAAAAAAATATTTCAAGCAGAACGGTGCCGATTTTCCTGAAAAGTCCAATGCAATCTCATACAAGTACATTGTACAATGAACTTGCATAACAGAAAAATATTCTTTTAAGGAAGTTAAAAAAAGTTCATCACGATATGATAAATAAATAAATACCCGGTAACCTTTACCGGTTTCAAATACTTGAATGTCATAAAGTGTGCTTAGTATAGTTTTAAGTGGAGACAGGGCACATTTTACATGACTCAAAGACAGATTACGTCAGAGTCGCTGCTGATGTACATGTTAAACGTTGTACAAATCAACGGTTCTTGGTAATTTTAATCTAAAATTGTTTTGTTTCAACATTCATTAAAAAAATTAAAAGTTTTTAAAGATCTGGCCAACATTTAGGTATTGTAAAATCCACACATCCCTTTCTCCTGACATGATTTGCCAAAGACAATCGCATCCCCAGACTCTGTAACATTTGACCAAAGGTCTACATTTGGAGTGGGAGTGTATTTCTGTACAGTTTTTATTACACACATTTGCTTCCATTAGATGTCGTTTTGGCTATCATTTACATGTATGTCTGTGGAGGGCATATCAGATTTTGACCTTTAATGATCTTAAACTGCCTATGAGTTTTAAATTCTTCAGTAATGATGACATTTGATATTATTTGTATTGATAAACATCATTTCTTTATTATCAATACATCATATTACTATATTATATTTATGTTCAATGTGTCACTAAAATTCTACTGTGCGTTTCTTTTTTGGAAGAGAATATATTTGTTTGTATGGTTTCTTATGAAGTTTTTATTATTATGAAGAATTATTGACATTCAATCATAAATTTTGTAACATTGATTGACAGAATGTTTTCGAAATGAGGTTTTTGTCGCTGAAGCTGCCTTGAAAAGTGCAGAAATGATCCACCAAAATAATGTGAAATTAAAACAAATGCTTTAAGATAATCGAATTACTATGAATATTCTGAAATATTTTGAGTACATAGTGTTATCTTACATATTTATTATTTTTGCGTAAAAAAAGGCATTATTGACTTCATAAATTAAGGAACAGAAAGCTGGAAGTACCGAAATTTCATACAAACACTATACAGGACGATTTTGCTGAAGCGATATCTTTTAATTAAGTAAAAAATTCTGATGACAGGACCGTTTTAAATTGTTAAGTACATAATCAAAAAGTAATATAAAAATGCGAAAAAATTATTGGAATTTTTTCAGCTCAATGCCATGTTCTTCCTTAAATTGCCTGCCTTACTCAGATTACTATCTTATTATTAAGTCAATTCAGATTTGATCAGTACAATACCTTTAGTAAAATAATATGAATATCTCATCCATGTTTCTTCATCTGCGCTATGTGAGGATTTAAAAATAAACTGTATTACACAGTCTCGTATTTCATATTCTTACTAATATTGATATGTTTATCTTCCTTATAAGTATGTGAAAACGGAAGGATGCGACATTGACTAAATATTAAATGTTGTTTTTTATGCGCCCGGATCGATAGATCCGAGGCGTATATTGTTTTTGTCCTGTCTGTTTGTCTGTTTGTCTGTCTGTCTGTTGTCAACTTTAACCTTAGCCATAACTTTTGAACCATGAAAGATAGAGACTTCATATTTGGTATGCATACTCCACCAATAAAGTTCTTTCAAATGATACCAAGCTCGATGACTTTGTGACCTTGACTATGACCTATTTGCTTAAAGTAGCTTTTTCGAACTTTCGCCGTAACTTTTGAACCATGAAAGATAGAGACTTCATATTAGGTATGCATACTCTGACAATGACGCTCTTTCAAATGACACCAAGGTCAATGACCTTGTGACCTTGACTATGACCTATATGCTAAAAATAGTTTTTTCGAACTATCACCATAACTTTCGAACCATGAGAGATAGAGACTTCATATTTGGTATGCATCCACCACTAATAAAGCTTTTTCAAATAACACTAAGGTCATGACCTTGTGACCTTGACTATGACCATTATGCTAAAAATAGATTTTACGAATTTTCGCCATAACTTTTGAACCATAAGAAATAGAGACTTCATATTTGGTGTACATGCTTCACTAATGAAGTTCTTTCAAATGAAACCAAGGTCAATGACCTTTTGACCTTGACTTTGACTTATCTGCTAACAATATTTTTTTTAACTTCGTTGCCACCGGGCGCATTGTGTTTCACAAACACATCTTGTTTCATCTGAATTCTATAATTGTAGCCTTTTCCATGAAATAATAAAATGATAAAGTTTTATTTAAATCGTACAATATCATACTCTTCATATAATAACTTTTAATTGTGGATTTAAAATTAGGGTTGCTTCTCTTTGTCTTTTAGATAAATATGTGTAATGCAGCTAATGAATACTGTGAAGTCAATAATTTTCGTGGGGGTTTAATTTTCGTGGTTTTGGTGATATAAAGATACCCACGAATTTATGTCCTCCATGAAATATATATATATATATATTTTTACACATATTACTACTCAATGATTCTTCATCCACGACATTAAATCACCACGAACCCATATTTTTTCCTCAAACCACGAAATTTTGACCCCTCGAAAATATGTGATTTTACAGTCTACTCTTTCGCTCTTTCGCAGGTCGTGAACAATCCCTTTTCGCATGGAATAGGCACACTCACTGTGTAAAAAGGACCCAAGGCATGGTGTACATGTTCAAAATCATGTTTGAAAGCTGTGTTAACGTCTTCCCTGTAGCATGGAGAGAGAGAGAGAGAGAGAGAGAGAGAGAGAGAGAGAGAGAGAGAGAGAGAGAGAGAGAGAGAGCACTTGCCAGGACCTTCAGTTCGACATTTGGATATATTGAATCGTTGTATTATTAATAAAAGATTCATGTACTTCAATGCATATGTCGACTTTATGTATCCAAGTAAGTTTGAAATAATATATACCACAAGTTTACAACACCTGTTTCTTACTCGAATATTTTTTAGAAAGAGGCGTTGATGGTAATCTAACAACAAAGCTTCATGATGAATGCGATGCTTTCAAGTTTTATTCGTTTCATTTCCTTGGTATTTATGTCCTCTATCACTTTCAAATAGGGTTTACGTCTCACTCTTGGTTGATTCGATACATAAGAGCATGCTCTTTGTACGAACAATGATAATTAATAGGAAAATGATATCACCAGTCTATGTCTAAGCTCTTCATTTTGTTAATTCTATGGTTGGTGCAATGACCTTGCCAACAAATACAATCTATCATAAAGTTAAACCGTTCACGGTAGCTCAGTCGGTAGAGCGCTCGCTTCGTGATCGGGACGTCATGAGTTCGAATCTTGGCCGCGACTGACCTTAGTCGATAAAAAATGGGTAGCAACTGTTCTTCCGCCACGCGCTTGGCACTTTGAAGTGAAATTTGTGGGTCCTTCGGATGAGACCTTAAAAACCGAGGCCCCGTGTCAGCGGCAGGCGTTGGCACGATAAAGATCCCTCACTGCTCAATGGCCCTAAGTGCCGAGTAAAGGTCAAAATTTGAAGCCCTTCATCGGCATACGGTGACGTCTCCATATGAGTGAAAAATTCTCGAGAGGGACGTTAAACAATATACAATCAATCAATCATAAAGTAAAATGTTGGCTGACGGTTTCATACCAAATGTTTGGTCACTATTTACACCCCTAATTGTCTTAGTATTTTCCCGTTTTCCCCGATATAATGATTCACTTGTCGTTCGGTAATAAATCAATCATGATAGGAAACAGAGTTTAGCAAAAACATATTAGTAGACAAAAAAAAGGGGGGTGGGTGCAATAGGCTTTTATTTGCGCCACAGCATATATAATATGGCATTTTTGCACTGCTATTAATTGACCATAATTGTTAGTGAAATAATTCGATTTTTGTTTCAAGATATCATCCTACATTTTTACTTAGTATTTATGTATATCTTTAATTCTTTATATAGATGTTTTCTTCTGTACATACGTGGATTTAATGACAAACAAATTTGCTTAGAAACCAGGAAAATATTGTTTCTGTAAAAAAATATAATAGAAGTCTTTCATTTTAAAAAATAAATCAGCATAGTCTGGTCATTTTGTCCATGGAGCATTATTCAAATAAAATCGATCCTCTGGTCGTTGGCCACTCATCCGGCATCAGAAGTATATCTCATAAGACCTAAAAACTGATCATGCGTCCCCTTGTCACGGTAGTCCTTCACTGATCAATGGCGCTGATGGACAAATATACACTTACCAATACTTCCAAGTGTTCACTCTAATAAATCTAACTATTTAACATGCATTCTCTGTAAGCACCAAAAACTTTACTATAGGGCTTGGAAACGACATATCTCCGATTTCGATGAAATTTGCACCACAGGTGCACCTTGGTACAAAACCAGCAAATATGGTGTTAGAAGTTTCCCACGTGCACCCGGTTGCCATGGAGACCGATCCATTGAATTTGGCCATTTTCGGCCATTTTTGACCAAACAAAAACATGAAAATTAAGGAAATATGAATGCATTTTTATCTTTATGTAGTGAACTCAAATATAAATCTTTGTATCATAAGAAAACATCAACTGTTAAAGAATACATGGCATATAACCAGTTATTCCAGAATTGACCCCACTCTTAGAAAACGGTTCTGCAAAATAGCATAGTTTCTCAAAATGTGAAAAATGGAAAATTTGGCATTTTTTGAGAAATTTAAGGTTAAATAAAAAAAATTGTCTACGGAAATTTTTCAAATCATATGCGTATCGTCAAACGTCAGTATTAGTAGTGTCCCCTCATGAAAAAATTGGAGTGGGATCTCAATGTTATTTTTAGTAACATGTATCTAAAAATAGACATATTTCAGAAAAATCCAAAAAATGAAATTTGGGCAGAGTTTAAGATGCCATTGCTAGGTGATTATGAAATAAATTGTAAAAGTCAATATGCTAATGTCAGAGACTGGACACCAATAACTACCATGCATATTATTTTCAGGGATTTCCATTTTCTATTTATAGCTTCAAATGCCTAAATAGAGACATGTCTCATAAATTGATGAAAAATGTCAAATTTCCATCATTTTGAAGCTCCACTGAATCATGAATAATGAAAATATGGATCTCTCCAATATTTATTCAATAAGAACAAGGAATAGTATAATATCTCACAAATTATTGAGGACAGGCTCTCTTCTTTATAAATAGTACAAATGTCTAAAAATAGACACATATGAAATTAACTGTTTAATGTTGATTTTCGACTCATTCTTAAATTAGAGATGGGAAAATTATCGACTTAATGTCATTAACTCTAGCTGAAATTATGTGACTGACAAGAACAAAAGAACATTCAATGGAATGCAGCATGATAAGCAGAGGGTTCCATTTCTATTTATAGTAACACATGTTTAAAAATAGACGTAATGCAAAATATCAGGAAAATGTCGTTTTTTGTACTTTTTTTCTAAAATTTTGGATGAATAATTGCTGACTATCTGTTTTTAACTGCTATTGGCATATGGTGACCAACAAGTAAAAGAAATCCTTATAGCAAATACAAAATGAGAAGCAGTGGTTTCCATTTCTATTTATAGTAACACATGTTTAGAAATAGACGTACTGCAAAATAACAGAAAAATGTAGTTTTTTGTACTTTTTTCTCCCATATTGGATGAACAATTGCAGACTATATGTTTTTAACTGCTATTGGCATATGGTGACCAACAAGTAAAAGAAAGCATATACGAAATACAGAATGAGAAACAAAGGTTTCCATTTCTATTCATAGTAACACATGTTTAAAAATAGACGTAATGCAAAATATCGGAAAAATGTAATTTTTTTTACTTTTTTCTACATTTTTGGATGAATAATTGCTCAGTATCTGTTTTTAACTTCTACTGGCATATGGTGACCAACAAGTAAAAGAAAGCCTTATATCAAATACAAAATGAGAAGCAGAGGTTTCCATTTCTATTTATAGTAACACTTGTTTAAAAATAGACGTACTGCGAAATATCGGAAAAATGTAGTTTTTTGTACACCTGTACTTTTTTCTCACATTTTGGATGAACAATTGTAGACTATATGATTTAACTGCTATTGGCATATGGTGACCAACAAGTAAAAGAAAGCATATACGAAATACAGAATGAGAAACAAAGGTGTCCATTCTATTTATAGTAACACATGTTTAAAAATAGACGTAATGCAAAATATCGGAAAAATGTAATTTTTTTTACTTTTTTCTAAATTTTTGGATGAATAATTGCTCAGTATCTGTTTTTAACTTTTACTGGCATATGGTGACCAACAAGTAAAAGAAAGCCTTATATCAAATACAAAATGAGAAGCAGAGGTTTCCATTTCTATTTATAGTAACACTTGTTTAAAAATAGACGTACTGCAAAATATCGGAAAAATGTAGTTTTTTGTACACCTGTACTTTTTTCTCACATTTTGGATGAACAATTGTAGACTATATGATTTAACTGCTATTGGCATATGGTGACCAACAAGTAAAAGAAAGCATATACTGTGGTTTCATCAATTTTCGTGGATTTTGTAAAACATACGTTTTCGAGGATACGTAATTTCGTGGACAAAAGCATTGCCTATACAAATGAATGTAATATTTCGTATTTCAATGAACATTTGAATTCGTGGATCTGCGGAACAACGAAATCCACGAAAATTGGTGCTCAACGAATATTGATGAAACTACAGTATGAAATACAGAATGAGAAGCATAAGTTTCTATTTATAGTAACACATGTTTGAAAATAGACATACTGCAAATTCTCAAGAAAACATATAGACTTTTGCATTTTTTAACATCAGGAATGGACAATGTGCAGACAAACGGCTGATATATGTTATTGACGGAAGGTGACTAACGAGTATGAAAAAGCTTTAGCAAAAATGCATAAGAATAATGTGTAAGGGTATTTTTCCATTTCTACCGATACTAACGTACAGCTATAAATAGACATTCAACAATCAATCAAGAAAATGTAGAATCATTCTATTTTCTCAAATTAGGGATAGGAAATTGCATTCAAACTTTCATTAGCTGTAACTGACATAATGTAACCGACACGTACAAGAGAGTATTAACCAAAATGCGTAATAAGGTGGGTTTCCATTTCTATTTATAGTAACACATGTTTTAAAATAAAGGCTCAACTGAGCTTTTATGATCATTTGTGCCTTGTCAGTCGTCGTTGTTCTCATTGTAAACTTATGATATTTTATATCTTCTTATCATGAACAACTGGGTTAATTTCAATTTAACTTGCCGCAAAGTATCCTTGAATGAAGGAATAAAACCTTTTCTCTGTTTGATTTTTCACTAAGCTAATAGTTTATATTTCTGACCAATATTAGTTTGTTAAACGCCTAAAAGCCTAGTAATAGCAAAGCAATTTCTAATGACTAAAGTTACTCCCCATCCTCTCATAAAGACAAGTTAATTTTTAATAGTAGTAGTATTTTAAAACGTAACAAGAAATCTTTTTAAAACGCTAAAACCAATGTATGACAGCTTATTGCCATGGAAATCAAGTTGTTAAAAAATGAGATAAAACTCTAGGGTCATAACAAAATACTGGTGAGTTTTTAATTTGTTACATTCGTGTCGGAGGCAAATTAAAAGGGGTCCAAACATGAAATCCTATTTCATGGGAGGGGGATCGAACTTCTTTTTCTTTCAAACACTATCACTTAGCCTTACTCGACTACACTGCAATATACCTGCTGAAAGGAGGGGCCTAAATCTACTCCCCAATGTCTATTACCTATATGATTTCTATCGTTGACCCCCCCCCCCCCCCCCCGGTTCCAACACCTACATGTATGTTTATACGTAAAATAAATCTATAAAAACAAAAACAACAAATATTTTTAAATCCTTTAGTTAAAGTATAGAGAAATATGTGCATGTATAGAGAAATCGAAAGTAAGCCAACTCAAAAAAATTTGGGCAAATTTCTGATTACTTCTGAACAAATTGTGGTAAGGCATGCATGGATCAAAGGGGATCTGGATCCCTGGAATATTCAACTTTATTATACCCCCCAACGAAGTTTGGGGGTATATAGGAATCAGTTTGTCCGTCTGTCTATCTGTCCATCTGTCTGTGCAAAAGTGTCCGGTCCATATCTTCCTAATGAGGAACATTAGAATCTACTACTCCACTTAAAGACTTCCCATGACCTAAGAGTGTGTCATGACCTTGACCCAAGGTTATTTGGGGAACTTCAAGGTCACTGGAAGAAAAATTTCATAATTCGTGTCCGGTCAAGATCTTTGTTAAAATAAACTTGGTAGGTTCCTATTTCACACAAAGATTGCCCATGTTGTAAGAGTGTGTCATTACCTTGACTCAAGGTCATTTGGGAAAATTCAAGGTCACTGGAAGAAAAATTTCATAATTTGTGTTCGGTCCATTTCTTATGGAAAAACTTGGTAGGTTCTCAATCCACACAGAGATTGCCCATGACCTAAGAGTGTGTCATGACCTTGGTCCAAGGACATTTGGGGAAGTTCAAGGTCACTGAAAAAAATTTAATTCGTGTCCGGTCCACATCGTTCTTACGGATAAACTTGGCATGTTCTCATTTCACACAAAGATTTCCCATGACCTAAGATTGTGTCTTAACCTTGACTCAAGGTCATTTGGGGAAGTTCAAGGTCACTGACGTTTTGTTTCCATCGCAATTGAAATCAACAACTGAAGTCAACAGTATATATATTTCCTTTACTGCGATTGGATATTGAAAGGTCGTGATAAAGTTCATCTTCCGACTATGCTTTACTCTCATTGGTCAGTATTTAAATGAGCTACGAAGAATTCTCGCCTCGTTCAACCACGGCCAGAATGGGAGAGGATCGTACATTTTTGCGTGGTTTGCGACGATGGTCTGGTCCATATCTTTTTTATGGATAAACTTGGTATGTTCTTATTTCACACAAAGATTGCCCATGACCTAAGATTGTGTCATGACCTTGACCCAAGGTCATTTACGGAAGTTCAAGGTCACTGAAAAAATTTCATAATTCCTGTCCAGTCCATATCTTTCTTATGGATAAACTTGGAATTTTCTCATTTCACACAAAGACTGTCCATGACTTAAGGGTGTGTCATGACCTTGAACCAAGGTCATTTGGGGAACTTCAAGGTCACTGAAGAAAAATTTCATAATTCATGTCCGCTCCATATTTTTTTATGGATGAACTTGGTAGGTTCTCATTTCACACAAAGATTGCTCATGACCTAAGAACCCTTGACGCAAGGTCATTTAGGGAAAATCAAGGTTACTTGAAGAAATTTTTTATTATTTGTTTCTGGTCCATATCTTTTTTATGGCTAAGCCTGAATCTACTACTTCACACAAACATTGCTTATTACCTGATTTTCTGTCATGACTTTGATCCAAGGTCATTAATGCAAGATCACTGACAGAAAAAGTTCATAATTCGTGTCTGGTCCGTATATTTAGCCTGGTTTTTTTTATTAGGATGCGCCTTCGTTTATGAAAATTTAATGAGCAATTACATATGCATTAAAAATGTTTTAGCATT
Source organism: Saccostrea glomerata (assembly GCA_003671525.1). Taxonomy (NCBI): domain Eukaryota; kingdom Metazoa; phylum Mollusca; class Bivalvia; order Ostreida; family Ostreidae; genus Saccostrea; species Saccostrea glomerata. Next base: position 441,312 of record PRKT01000065.1, on the reverse strand, counting down.
TCTCTCTTCTTTTAGATCCATCAAATATTCATAATTAGTACGTCTGAAAAACCCTGCGGGGGTATTTAGTCCCGTTTGGACAGTTCTAGTTTAAACTGACATAGTTATTTGAGCCACTGCCTCTTGGGAAAAGTTATCTGGACCCAACTAGCAAAAAAAATTCAATGGGGCTCGGGCTGTCGACCTAAATATAATCGATAATGCTTAATTTATAAAGAAAATCGCTGTCATTTGAGTGTTTTAATGCAGGGAGAACATACTGTTGTGATACTTGTATTGGAATGAGGTGGACGTGATGGCGCGCCGAATACAATTAGCCATGTCAGATACAGCTAATGAAAGTTTGACTGCAAATTTAATATTCTTAATTTGAGAAAAACGAAAGATTAATTATTTTCCTGATTATTTATAGATATGTGTTACTATAGGCAGAAATGTAAAAATCCCTTAAACATTATTCTTATACACTTTAGCTAAAGCTTTTTTATACTCGTTAGTCACATTCTGTCAATAACAAATAAAAGCTGTTTGTCTGCACTTTGACCATCCCTGATGTTAGAAAAAAAAGTGCTAAAGTCTACATTTTCTGGAGAATTTGCAGCATGTCTATTTTCAAACATGTGTAGCTATAAATAGAAATAGAAACCTCTGCTTCTCATTCTGTATTTCATATATGCTTTCTTTTACTTGTTGGTCACTGAATGCCAATAGCAGTAAAAAACATATTGTCTGCAATTGATCATCCAAAATGTGAGAAAAAAAGTAAATTTTCCGATAGTTTACAGTATGTCTATCATAAAATTCATGTTACTATAAATAGAAATGGAAACCTCTGCTTCTCATTCTGCATTTGGTACATGTATAAGAATTTCTTTTACTTGTTGGTCACTATATGCCAATAGCAGTTTAAAAACAGATATTAAGCAATTATTCATCCAAAAAATTAGGAAAAAGTACAAAAAAATTACATTTTTCCGATATTTTGCATTACGTCTATTTTTAAACATGTTTTACTATAAATAGAAATGGACACCTATGCTTCTCATTCTGTATTTCGTATATGCTTTCTTTTACTTGTTGGTCACCATATGCCAATAGCAGTTAAAAACATATAGTCTGCAATTGTTCATCCAATATGTGAGAAAAAGTACAAAAAACGACATTTTCCCGATATTTGCATTATGTCTATTTTTAAACATGTGTTACTATTAATAGAAATGGAACCCTCTGCTTATCATGCTGCATTCCATTGAATGTTCTTTTGTTCTTGTCAGTCACATAATTTCAGCTACAGTTAATGACATTAAGTCGGTAAATTTCCCATCTCTAATTTGAGAATTAAACAGTTAATTTCATATGTGTCTATTTTTAGACATTTGTACTATTTATAGAGAAGAGAGCCTGTCCTCAATAATTTGTGAGATATTATACTATTCCTTGTTCTTATTGAATACATATTGGAGAGATCCATATTTTTATTATTCATGATTCAGTGGAGCTTCAAAATGATGGAAATTTGACATTTTTCATCAATTTATGAGACATGTCTATATTTAGGCATTTGAAGCTATAAATAGAAAATGGAAATCCCTGAAAATAATATGCATGGTAGTTATTGGTGTCCAGTCTCTGACATTAGCATATTGACTTTTACAGTATATTTTATAATTACCTAGCAATGGCATCTTAAACTCTGCCCAAATTTCATTTTTTGGATTTTTCTGAAATATGTCTATTTTTAGATACATGTTACTAAAAAAAGCATTGAGATCCCACTCCAATTTTTTCATGAGGGGACACTACTAATACTGACGTTTGACGATACACATATGATTTGAAAAATTTCCGTAGACAATTTTTTTTATTTAACCTTAAATTTCTCAAAAAATGCCAAATTTTCCATTTTTCACATTTTGAGAAACTATGCTATTTTGCAGAACCGTTTTCTAAGAGTGGGGTCAATTCTGGAATAACTGGTTATATGCCCTGTATTCTTTAACAGTTGATGTTTTCTTATGATACAAAGATTTATATTTGAGTTCACTACATAAAGATAAAAATGCATTCATATTTCCTCAATTTTCATGTTTTTGTTTGGTCAAAAATGGCCGAAAATGGCCAAATTCTATGGATCCGTCTCCATGGCAACCGGGTGCACGTGGGAAACTTCTAACACCATATTTGCTGGTTTTGTACCAAGGTGCACCTGTGGTGCAGATTTCATCAGAATCGGAGATATGTCGTTTCCGATTTTTTGGTGCTTACAGAGAATGCATGTTAAAATCAACTTTATCGAATGGTATGATATTTTCAAATTAATACAACAAATGAGTCTTCTAATCAATTGTTGAAAGAAAAGTAAATATCACCGATGGAAACCGATGTTTCGTTACGAAGCTTAAAAACAATAAACCTGTACTTTGAGGTACCTATTGTGTGTAATTAGCATATTTTTGTGATCGTTATCAAATTTCAAAACCGTTTTCACTAAAAAACACAAAACATTGGTAAAATGACCATTGAAAAAGAAGTGATAGCTGTCGGAATGTTGATATCTGGATCAAATTTGCACCACGTTTTACTCACTTTTATTTTAGTTATTATTACTCTCCTTGATATTACTTTTAGAAATTAACAGCCAGTATCAAAAGCCGTTTAAACATATTTTTCTAAAGGCTTTGCGTCATTTTCATTGCCAATTTATCACAATTTGAAAACTTTGGACAAAATTTAACCAAACCGGAAGTGATATGGATCTTTGTCTGAGGCCAATGTTTTGCGTCACACCAGGTTAAAAGAGTGTTAAGATGTCCTGAAACAATTTTAGAAACATGAAAACAAACAATTTTAATCGTATGAAAATGATAAGAAAATGGTGCTCGTGGCAGTCTAATATTATCTCAAACAGTCTGAATCATCTTTAAAGTGGTGCACGTACGTGCTAAACGCCAAAGGATATTGACCAAAAGGCATCTGTGTGACGATGCACTGCTAAATCTCTGGATCAGAATCCCATTGAAGACATTTGGAATTTTTATAAGGAATGTCAGATCCCCCCCCCCTTCCGCACAATTTCAACGGTTTGGAAAGATGTAGGCAGTAGGTGTGGCAGAAGATGGGTCATTATCATATTCAGAGGTAAATGGCATCCAACAGTAAAGGATGTCCTGTAGTTATTAGAGCGAGTTGTCGTCTTACTCCATAGAGATTATTTTATGTGAATTTTCATTCAAAGGGTACATCATCTTTTTAATACTTTGCTCAAAATTATTACGAGATACTATCAAGAAGATGTTTGAGTTTCTGATTGACAATATCTATGTTGTTTATGGAGACCAGGTCTTCCAACAAAGGAATTCCAATGGGAACCAATTGCTCTCCGTTATTAGCAGACCTATCTTTATATTCATGTGAAGCAGATTTATACAAAATTTATATTCGTGAAAAGAAAATAACACTTGCGGTGGCCTTCAACTCGACCTTCAGATATATCGACGACGTATTGTCAAATGACAATGGTAATTTCCATTCCTATACGTCGATACGATATATCTAGAAGAGCTTGAGATAAAAGATACCACATAGTCTGACACATCTGTTTCATACTTGAATATTTTACTTGAAAAAGACGTAAATGGTAACCTAACAACGAAGTTGTACGATAAAGGTGACAACTTTAACTTTTCTATCGTCAACTTTCTTTACTTATGCAGCAATATACCTTCATCACCTGCATACGGAGTGTATATTCATGTATCTCAGTTGATGAAAGAGCATGCTCTACGTATGAACAATTTCTAAAACGAGGTAAATTATTGACAAGCAAGTTGATGAGACAAGAATATCAGCAGTCTCATTTAAAGTCATCATTTCGTAAGTTCTGTGGTCAATACAATGACCTTGTTATCAGCAAATACAATTTATCGTTGAGTCAAATGCTGACTGACGTTTTTCAAACCAATTTATGATTCCATTATTTATTCACTGAATTGACGACGGATTTTTCACGATCATGACAATGAGCACACAGTGGGTGTGACCGGACAGCAGGGGATGCTCACTCCTCCATGGCACCTGATCCCACCTCTGATGCTTTGGAGGTCTGTGTTTGCTCTGTTCCTATTTTGTATTGTTTTATGGACTTTGATATTGAATACTGTTCGGTTTCTAAATATACTTCTACTTACAAATTGTACATGGAATTGACGCAACATGGAACTGAAATATGCATTATAAACCATGGATTTATGAAGTTATTTATTGTATGCATTTGTTCTTTAAATCTAAAAAAAAAATATCAGGTGAACACTTAAAAGTTTGGTTCAGTGTATATGTTATCTCAATTTGAAGCCCTTTACTATTATATGGTGACTCTCTATATGGGTAAAAATTCCCGGAATGGGAAAAAAGAACATGCAATCAATCTCTCTGTACATCCAATACTTTTCTCTTTATTCATATAAGATATTAACTGTAACCAAGTTGTAAATCTCCTTTATAAAAGGCGCTGCTCTTCAGTTTCCTCATGCCTCTGTACTACTGCGGAAAACAGAAATCTAGCTTACATCTTCTGTGCTTGAAAGGACAAATACATGTGTATGAAATGTTGGTAGAAGTAATTTTGTTGTAGCTTTTACATTTATATAATTTTATTGTTTACAACACACTTTTTTTCTTTTTTCAGATCTTTATTAAATTTCTGTAGAAGGAGCGAAACTATATCTCAAAAGTTTATATTGTGTCATTTTTGAAGATCTTTTTGGGTAAAGTATGCTTGCCTTTGAGTAATTGTTTTCCAGTTCCTCAGTTTTTGGTTTAAAGTTTTCCAGCAGTTTGGATATTTCATTCATATGCTTTTTCTGTCCGATTCGTTTTCTTTTTTATGACATCTGACCTTTTGCAGTCACAAAGACTTCTGGGTTTCGCATGTTTTAGCAGTTTGAGAAACGTTCTCTAAGCTTAAAACATCCTTCCGTATTTTTGCATCCCTCTCATTAGACGCTGAATATTCATCTACTAATTGGCAAAACATCTTAAGTCACTTTCTGATAAGATGTAGAGTACATTCCAATATTGGACTCTTTTTCTGAATCTATTTCAAGCTATAATGTATTGTATGGCAAAGCATCCATGTTAAAATGGCTATATAGGTTTTCAGAGATAGGCCTATTACATGTATCCGCGTTCTTTGATATATTACAAGTTTTTAAGGCTCCCTTGTCTAGGAAATATTTGTTAGACTTCAGTGCATCAGTCCGATTATTGCATCTCGAGGGAAAATGAGGTTCATTCGAAACAGCTACGTTTTCCATATATTCTCCAAATGGCGTCTTACTTGTACTTGAATTTAATTGTGGTCTCATGGAGTTTGGATCATCTACCAAAAATAATTAAGAAAAAGAATAATATTAAGATATACATGTGAGCAGCTATTTGAAGAAAGCATTGTGTAAGATATGTGTACATATCAAAATTGTTAATTTGGGGAAAGAAGTGGTTGTTGCTTTTACCATCACTCTAATGTGATTTCGACCGCCTTTCTGCGTTTCCTTTTCAAGATTAAGGATCTCAATATTATAATTAGAATATGTAAAAAAAGAATTAATAAACAATAATTCGATAATAGACCAACACGTGACTACAAATGACCACTTTTAATTTACGAAGTGGTTATATTTCTTTATACAGTGTATGCCTGATATCCTTGCCAAACAAACAAAAATTAATTGTAATAAAAAATAAAATAAGAAAATACCTATAATTTTGCCGATAATTCTCCAAGTTTATATTTATTCATAATTATAAGAAAACTACAAGTGTAGCTGATATCATATAAAGACCCAAGTTATATCACCAATATATAAAAATTATACTACATGTACAATGCATTGTTCTTTTCCATCTCTATGCATTTTTATTTGTCAAATAAGTTTTTTTTTGTAGATAGAAGAAAAAATGAATGTTTCGAGGTTTTTTTTTAATAAAGATTTAGAATTTTCATACATTAAACAAACAAGAGTATAAACTTTTAAGAGACATTATTGGCTGCAGTGAGTAATCCACAATGTTTTTTAAGGTCATTGTACTACTTGAATCCTACAGATAATATGTTGTTTTTAGCTGGTGAAATATGAAGAAAAGTAAGTGTCATCACTTTACCTCAGTTTACGGTGGGCCACAAAGCTAATAACAAAACAAAGACCAGCACTTCCGGAAAGGAACATACCAACACTCAGCCAGCGTCCTCGGTAACGGTACGTTTTTTGATTGGGATGTTTCTGGTAGAGTGGTTTCAGTAACTATCCAAGTTACGTTATGTGTTCTCAACTGATATTGTACAATGTATATATAACCAAAATTTAACATTTATCTAAATTTATGCATTTCAAATGATTCCTTAGCTAATAGATACTTTGTTAAACGAGCTGTTATATAAATTATTTTTTAGACGTACAATATGTAAAGCATCTATAATTTTGAATAACTTGAATCGTTACAAAAATCATGTAATCAAAGATTTAACTCTTTGGAAAAGGTTTTAGATACTTGAGTTTAATTTTTTTTGCAAGATCAAGCGCTTTTCAACTATTTCAATCATCTTCCGTAATATGTTTCCATGGAAACAGAAGCAGTTGTAATATGTTTATATCAAAAGAAAAAAAAACCTTTCTGCAAAGACTAGAAAAATATGTATATTTTGTAGATACACATATTTGCCTTTTAAGCTTGAATTTGGTATACATACTGATATCTTGTCACATATGGAGAGCAGTTACATTTCCCAAGGCAAAATTTCCAATAATACCCATCAGGACAAGAACTGTTACAATTGTATCCAAAATATCCAAGCCAGCATCCTTGATTAAAAAATAAAAATAATAATTCTCAGAATTTATTTCATTCTTATTAAAATGTAGCTTCAATATTAATGAAAGTATGTGATAAACCTTAGAAACTTTTTACCTTCACATTTCCTTTCAACTCTTCTGTAATTTGGGAAGCATTTCAATTGTTCTCTATAATGCAACATATATTGTTTTCTGATAAATTTCATTACAAGTTATAATTACTGAGGGACAAGACTATTGATTTTTTTTTAAATGAAAACAATAAAATGTAAGCAATTTAACATTTACAATTAACCCACTTTGTGATTTTATTTGTGTGCAAAAAGATAAGATGAGGAAACACCACAGGAATGCACAATTCAATTTCTTGTCCATTTTGCATCACTGAGCTTGCACATCGTATATAAAGAATTACAATTGTCCTCAATTGATAAAAAAATCAACAGCAAATAAATAACTTTTGTTTTGTTCTTTTTTTATTCAAAAGGAAAACAAGAACAAATGATGTACTCCTTGCTGTTTTTGAAAGATACATTCTTCTTATTTAATGCATTTTACGTCGATATTATTAACATATGATATTGTTGAACATAATTATAAAAACAGAAGAAAAAATATTAAAGAAACCAATGTTGACATATTTTGAATAATAAAAATTGTCGCCTTCAATTTACAAGAATCTTTAATGATGATATACTTCAATTGATGAAAAACAAAAGCCTTTTGGAAAATAGTAAGTACGCTAATCAATTTTCTTCAAGTTTGAATTGAAAGTGCGATATGTGGTTTTGCTTTGAATTAGCTGTTCCACAGCTTTTAATCTTTGCTTTTTACATACTTACTTAAACAGAAGATCTTCCCTATTTACATAATTCTATAAATCGTGTTAAATTTGGATTTTTTCCCCGTGATAATCATGTTAGTATTATATCTGCCTATAGAAATATATTTATGCGCAAGGCATTTCGCTAGAATTTTTTTTATGCCGTTACAATATTTAACATTCATTCTTTTTAAATCTTGAGATCTGTTCACCCACGGGTCATTTGAAAATCTTTTTTCTAATATGTCAATGAAAAGAATCTCCTCAATAATTAAATACACTCTCATACTATTACTAGCATAACAAAAAAATATTCTTGCAATGAAGTTAAAATTCATAATCTTAAACTCATTGCACTTTGACAGATAAATATCCGGTAATCTTTTATGGTTGTCAAATATTTCAAAGTCAAATACTGCCCTCAATGTTACAGTAGTAATTCTAATTTGCCTTTCATTTTCAGATTTTAATTTTATCAATCCAATTGAGATTTGATCAGTACAATACCTTCTGTAATACAATATCAAAATCTCAACATGTTTCCTCAACTGCGTTCTGTGAGATTCTACGAACACACTATATGACTCGGGAATGTACTATATTTTCACATTGATATGTTTATCTTCCTTATAAGTATGTCGAACCGGAAAGATACATCGATGACTAAATATTAAAATCGTCATTTTTATCTGAATCCTGATCCTACCTCTGATGTTTCGGAGGTCCGTGTTTGCTCTGCTCCTATTTTATATTGTTTTATGGACTTTGATATTGAATACTGTTCGTTATCTTCATATTCTTCTTCCATAACTGTAGCCTTTTCTCCGAAATAATAACAGGTCTGAGATCCAACCGAAAATAGCTTTTATCAACTTTCATTAATGTGAAGTTGCATAAAAAACCCAGAAATATAAATCTGCTTTCTATTTTATGTTAATTTTAAAAATAATATATTGCAAGCATCTTTAAATGCACGTCTTCAAAGATTATCGACTTTCTAATCTGGTGCATAATGAAGTAGTTTCAATATTGCTGAAACTGCTGTTTTATTATAACATATTTTTAGATATAAAAGTTAACCTTCAAATCAAAGTTGCTGAATTGTAAGAGACAAATTTACTTATCATTACAGTTGACTGCAATATATATTATATCACAAGAAACTAAGTTTTATATATTAAAAGTATATTATTGTAACATTGTAAGAAACTAAGTTTTGTAATGGCCGCTGCTGTTCACCTGGAATTTCCGAATGATTATATATATAAAATCATTTTATTCAAATGGTAAACTAAAGTATATGGAAAATATTTGTACTTACTCATTGAAAATTACGTTTACACTTAAAACCGTTTTGAAGGCTCCAAAATATCTCACGTTTTCCAGGCTTTTTAATAATTTTGATATTTGTTGTGCCAGGAAAACGTCAGAATCCAGCGGCATTACGAACACTGGAACAATTCGCCATCTAAATGTAGCCGGAATTGACTTTCAATACTTGTGAATAGAATTAAATGTCGATTAAACAATTTATCAATAGCAAAATGTTTTCAGTACTCACCAATATCGAAGAGAAGAAAATGTCACTCCATCACTCCACACGGTACAGTCTTGCAGGATTTTAAAACGCACGTTATGAAAAAAAATCTCCTAGGTCTCATAAAATGTTTTCACATGATTGTATATCTTATAAACGAACTATGAAAATAAATATGAAGCAGAATTTGTCCAAAACTATCATGTGAAAAAAGATAACATTCGCAGTGACCTTCGACTTAACATTAAGATATATCGACGACGTATTGTTAATTAACAATGGTTATTTCCATTTTTATGAGGATACATATCTTGGTGAGCTTGAAATGAAAGAAACCACTGATCCTGACACATCTATTTCATAATTATTTTGATATTTTACTTGAAAAAGACGCAATTGGTAATATAGCAACCAACTTTATGTTAAACGTGATGGCTTTAACTTCTCAATCGTCATTATCTCTTACTTACCTTCATCACCTGTATACCGGATTTTTATCTTTTAGTCGTTTCAATATGCGAGATCATGATCTACGTATGGTTTAATCCAAATAGATTATGAGACAAGATTAACTTTTAGTCTGCTATATATTCAGAAAAGAAAAACAAAATTTGGGTTTAATGCCGTAAGTATTTTTTTTTCGATATAACTAAAAAGTGTTAATTTTATGCTAAAATTTCCTGATTTTTTTCGTGGACTTTCAGAATATATTTACTACATTTGGCACAATATAATAAAAGAATTCGTAGGAAATGGTGAAGAAAATGTTTCAAAACCAGCATAAAGCATTTCAATGGAAAAACAAACAACACTAGTTCCGTGTCCAACCAGCATGAAGAATAAAAATCTTAGCATAACAGTTGTGTATATATTTCAGAAGAAAAAAATCTGATCTTTTTCTTCTAAAAAAAACATACAGACACAGAATTAAATTGCTGGCTTAATCCTACTTAAATGAAATTTAATTTTTATATTATTTAAAAAAAAAAAATTTTTTTTACTTAGCCAGTCAGCGTCCTCAGTAAGCTCTTCTGATTGGGATGTTTCTAGCAGAGTGGTTTTAGTAACCATCGAAGTTACGTTATATGATTTCTCATCTGAAATTGTACAATGTTTATATATCACCAACATACAAAATTTATCTAAATTTAAGCATCTCAAATGATTCTTCAAATGATTCCCTAGTTACATGTACAATAATTTTTTTTAAACGTATATATGTATAGCGTTTATAATTTTGAATAACTTGAATCGTTATAAAAATCATGTAAACCAAGATTTAACTCTTTGGAAAAGGTTTTAGATACTTGAGTTTAATTTTTTTGCACGATCAAGCGCTTTTCAACTATTTCAATCATCTTCCGTAATATGTTTCCATGGAAACAGAAGCAGTTGTAATATGTTTATATCAAAAGAAAAAAAAACATTTATGCAAAGACTAGATATATATGTATATTATTTAGGTACAAATGCTTACCCTTTAAGCTTGAATTTTGTGTACATCCCGATATCTTGTCACAGTGCGAGCAGTTACATTTCCCGAAACAAAATTTCCCATAAAACCCATCAGGACAAGATCTGCTACAATTGTAACCAAAAGATCCAGGCCAGCATTCTTAGTTAAAAATAAAAATCATTAGAATTCATATAATTTATATTTAATCTTAACTTCAATATCCATATAAAATGTGATAAAATTTAGAGACTATTTACCTTCGCATCTCCTATCAACTCTTCTGTAATTTTGGCAACATATAAATGGATCTCTATAATGCAACATATATTGTTTTGCTGATAAATTTCATTCAAAGTTATGCCCTGTTCACACGAAGAGTTTAATTCGAATTAAACGTAAAGTTACTGCGAATCCCATGGTGAATTTAATGTGAATTAGTTAAACTCAAATTAATTTACTGCGCATTAAATTACTTTGCATTAGCTCCATGTGAACGCCAAGCGAAGCTAATTCGAATTAAATTTTGACGCATGCGTAAGGCCAGAATTAAGTCACAGGACACGAGTTATTGGTTATGTATAGGTATTTGTGCTATATTTGGTTCAAAAGTTGAGGGAAAGTATGTTAATCATTAAAATCAATGTATACCTGTAGCCACTACATGAGGTATTAAAGAATGACTCTGTATACATGACGTGATTTACAAATGGCGTCATAATAGACTTACTGACGCCTGACTGTAGAAATTTTTTTTTATTGGCATTAGTTTACTTCGCATTAGCTGTCGTGTGAGTGCAATTTAATTTGCATTAACTTGATTCGCATTACGTTTACTTCGCATTAATTTACTGCGAATTAAAATCGTCGTGTGAACAGGCTAGGGCATTATAACTACTGAGGAACCAATCCATTGATTTTTTAAAAAATAAAAACAATGAAAAGTAAAGCAATTTAACATTGACTACCCACTCGTTACAAACGCCTGTCTGTGCGTCTATTTGTGTGTGAAAATATAAGACGAGGAAACACCACAGGAATGCACAATGTAAACTCTTGTCCATGTTGTTTCACCTATGTAAATTGAGCCGACTGATCTTACACATCATATATAAATTATTGTCTACAATTGAAAAAGAAGTCAACAACTAATAAATTATACATTATGTTTTGTTCTTTTTTATTCAAAAGAACAAAAATAATCAAATGTAATCATTGCTATTTTTGAAAAAAATATTTTATACATTTTACTTAGATACTATCAAAATATGGCATTGTTAAAATATAAAAACAGAAAGAAATAAAAGAACCCAATGCTGACAAATTTTGAATGATAAAAATGCCGCCTTCAATGAAAAAGTATCGTTGAACCAGATAAAAGTGAAAAACTGGGTACTATATTTATATATTATATTTATTTGCAAACAGAAGTTTATTGATGAGCAATGCATTTCGCAAGATGTTATTTGTACCTCTATAATTACCACAATTTATTCTTTTTCAATCTTGAGATCAGTTCACCCACTAGCTGCAGAACTGTAGCTCTCCGAATATATACTGACAGACCTGAGAGCTACAGTGCCACCAATTGAGAAAAATGTATATTTTTTGCGCACAAAAAAGTGCGCTCTGTTTTGGATTAACTCTTTCAAATTCTTACCTTAATTGCAAAAAACCTAGATTTATAAAAAAATCTTTATTCCTCTATCAATTACTCTCGTAGTTTACATCCGTAAGAAGCGCGTTGGACTGAATTATCTTGCAAACCAAAATGGCAGTAAAGATTGGCCGAAATTTTCGATGATCTCAATTTCAGGGCCAGGAGGGCCATAACAAACAATTATAAGCAATGTTTTGTTGTGAAAACAGTGAAAGAATATGTGAGCAATACACTGTTAGTAATATTTTTAGATGACATTTTCAAAAACATGGAAAAATAAATCGAGAAACAGCGCACTTTTTTATGCGCAATAAATATACAGTTTTTTTCGATGGGTGGCACTGTAGCTCTCCGGCCAATAATTAAAATTTTTTTCGGAGAGCTACATTTCTGCAGCTATTCACCCACGGGTCATCTGAATTTTTTCTAAATATATTTCAACAAGAACAGTGCCGATTTTCCTCAAAAGTCAAATACAATCTCATACAAGTACAATGAACTTGTATAGCAGAAAAGTATTCTTTTAATTAAGTTGAAAAAATGTTGAGTTCATCACACTATGATAAATAAATACCAGGTAACCTTTTACGGTTGTCAAATACTTGAATCTCATAAATTTTGCTAAGTGTAGTTTTAAGGGGAGACAGGGCATATTTCACATGACTTAAAAGACAGAGTACGGCGTTACCGCTGCTGATGTACACGTTAAGCGTTGTGAAAATCATCAGTTTTTGTGTAATTTTATTCTAAAATTGTTTTGCTTAAACATTTATGGAAAAAAATATTTAAAGGTTTTAAAGATCATGCCAACATTTAGGTATTGTGAAATCCACATATCCCTTTCTCTTTACCCTGCAGCCTAACGTCAGTGACGCAGTGTCTGAATTGTCAGTGCAGCGAGATCTGTAATGCACACATTAGTTACACCCGTAATGATCACTTTATTTCGCATTTAATAGGCCACAGCCAATGCAATATCTGAGGCAGCAGGGATTTTCTGTATTTAGGTAATTTTGCGTGTTTATTTCTGATTTTCATGTGACGTCACAATTGACTTCCCACATTCGAAAAAATATTTAAAACGTTTTTATCATGCTTACGATTTATTCAAGGATGTCCTGTGCGATTTTAAGGTAAGCGTCACCCAGAAAAATTGATACAGTTAAGGACATGGAGATAACGAACAGTATTCAATATCAAAACAAAAAACAATACAGATTAGGAACAGAGTAATTTCAGTCAGTCAGCATTCGACTCAATGATAAATTGTATTTTCTGACAAGGTCGTTGTATTGAACAAAGAACTTACGAAATTATGACTTTAAACGAGGCTGCTGATGTTCATGTTTCATCAACTTGTTTGTCAATAATCTAATAATTTATTAAAATTGTTTATACGTAGAGCATGCTCTTGCATATCGAATCAACTGAGATTTATAAACGCCGTATGCAGGTGATGAAGGTATACTAGTATACTAGTATTGCTGTATAGGTAAGGGAAGTAGGCGATAGAAAAGCTAAAGTCGTCACGTTTATCATAGACCTTGGTTGTCAGATTACTATTAACGTCTTTTTCAAGTAAAATTTTCAAGTATGAAACAGATGTGTCAGACTCTGTTGTATCTTTAATCTCAAGCTCACCAGGATATATCGTATCGACATAGGAATAGAAATTACCATTGTTAATTGACATTACGTCGTCGATTTATCTAAATTTTTTTGATGTCAACTTTAGAGTACCTGTGTGTGCAATCAGAATGTGTTTTAACAAAATGATTTTGCAAATGACTAAGTAAGTAAATTTAAGAGTTCCACTTTTATTGAAAAAGCAGCTTTCAATATCAAAAAGCCTGGACTTTAATTCATCGTGGGGAATGGCTACGTATAGAGTTTAAAAAGTCGTTAGTTTTTAAGCTGTTAATTTTGGAAAATCTTGTGACTTTAAATTGCCCAAAAGTTTTTCCTTCACTACTGTCAATATCTGACTGGGGAGTAAATTAAGAAAGAGACTTGGTTGTACATTTACTGGAACCTGCAATGTATACCCATGAAAAAACGAAACGCATACTAGAAACAATACGGTAACCTTGAAAAATGTATGTTAGTTTTGTCATACCCTTTTTAAGACGGATATGATACGTTTGAGTAGAATGCGTTATTTTTTCATGCTATTGTTAACTTTATATACATTCTACTATCTCACAGATAAAAGGACCCGATTTTGCAAAAAGCTCAACAAAATTTTTATCTCAATTTTCATTTGTTGGTTTCTGATGCAATTCCTAGCGGCACAAAGTAGCTATCAAAAGCAAGGGTTCTCCATATTTTGAATCAGGTTTTATCTGAAAATTCACGCTTTTAAATAATGATGCATCTGAATGTTGCATTGTGCAAAAACGAAAATGGGCGACTGGAAGCAGATATACCACAGTCTACAATTTCAAGAGGTTTTAATGTTACGCACAGCACCATATCTAACCTATAAAACATAAACCATAAACATGGTACACACAAAGTTCACAAAAAATATTGATAGTTTAATGCTATGAAAAACGATATTACAAAAAAAGTAAGACTAATTTGGTTCGTATTCAAAGGACTTTGATGGTAAAAGGTACTCTAACGATATTCTACCTGAAGATGCCTACTCAGTTTTGCAGCATTCCAGAGCTGTATTTCAAACTGACAGTGCACAGCCACGTACAGCTTGTTTGACACTCCCATTTTTGCAAAACAACAGCATTCTCTTTCTACATGTAATATAGTCATTTAAATTGCCAGATTTAATCCCTATTGAGCAGCATTGGACACAATTGATTGACATGATTTGCCAAAGACAATCGCATTCCCAGACTCTGCAACAGCTGACCAAAGCTCTACATTTGGAGTAGGAGAGCATTCCTATGCTCTATAAATTAATATTTATTGACAGAATGTTTTCCAAAATGAGGTTTTTGTCGCTACAGCTGCCTTGAAAAAAAAAGAAATGATCCCACCCAAATACAAAGTGAAATGAAAACAAATGCCTTCAGATAATCGAAACACTATTCTGAATATTCTGACATATTTTAAAATGCGGGTATATATATAGTTTTATCTAACATATTTATTATTTGTGCGTGAACATTTGCATTATGGACTTTGTAAATTAAGGATCAGTAAATAAAAAGTACCGAAACTTCATACAAACACTATATAAGGTGATTTTTGTAAGGCGATATCTTTTAATTAAGTAAAAAAACTCTCATGAAAGGACATTTTTAAAATGTTTTAAGTACATAATGAATAAGTAATATAAAAATACCAAAAAATATTGACTGAAAATTTTTTAGCTCAAAGTCGTGTTCCTCCTTAAATTGCCTTTTTTATTCAGTTTACATCTTATTATTAAGCCAATTGAGATATGATCAGTACAATACCTTTAGTAATACCATATCAGGATTTCAACATATTTCTTCAACTGTTCTATGAGATTCTACAAACACACTGGGACACAATCATGTAGTTCTATTTTCACATTGATATGTTAAACTTCCTTATAAGTATGTCAAACCGGAAGGATGCGACATTGTCTGAATGTTAAATGTTGATTAAATTTTCCCTGAATTCTAAAACTGTAGCCTTTTCTACGAAATCACAAGATCGAAGCGAACATAGTTTTTATCAACTGTCATTAATAGACAGTTGCATAAAAAGGCCTGAAATATAAATGTGCTTTTTATTTTATGTTTATTTTAATGTATATTGTAAGCTTCTTTAATTGTAGGTAGATGATTATCGACTTTCTAATCTGGTGCATAATGATGTAGTTTCAATATCGCGGAACTTTTTTTTATTATGTTATATGTATTTAGATAAAAAAAATTTCCTTGAAATCAAAGTTTGTGAAATATTTATATTGTAAAAAACAATTTTCCTTATAATTACTGCAGTTTATATAACATTATAATAACTAAGTTTCATATACGTATATACATGTAATTATAATATTTTAAGAAAGTAAGTTTTAATGGCCGATATTGATAATCTTGAATTTCCAACTATTATAATTCATATCAAATAATTTTAATGGTTAACTACATTATATGGAAAATATTTGTATGTACTATATGAAAAGTACGGTTACAAGTTAAAACGCTTTTGAAGGCTTCGAAATATTTTACATTTATTTCGTGCCAGGAAAACGTCAGAATCCAGTGACATAACGAAAACTGGAAAATTCGCCATCTCACTCCATCACTACACACTTTGGCACAGTCTTGCAAGATTTTAAAGTGTACGTAATGAAAAGAAATCTTCGCAGTCTAATAGAATTTCTTCACTTGATTGTTTATCTTATAAACAAAACATAAAAACAAATATGAAGCAGAATTTTTCCAAAAACTGTTACGTAAAAAGAAGAGAACACTTGTAGTGGCCTTCAGATCAACATTAAGAAATATCGATGACGTATTGTTTACTAACAGTGGTAATTTCCATTTTTATGGTGAGCTTGAAATAAAAGATACCACCGAGCCAGACCCATCAACCCATAATTACTTTGAAATTCTAGTTGCTAAAGAAGTTAGTGGTAATTTAAGAACCAAGCTTGATCTGGCTTTCACTTTTCAACCATCAACTTTCCAGTTACTTATGCAGCAATAAACCTTCATCACCTGCGTAGGAGTTTTTCATCTCAGGGGTTCTCCATGGGTTTTTTACTGTGTTGGTCCCGACACCGTTATATGTTCTCAGTAACAATTCAAATTTTATGTGTGCGACACGGTAAAAATTTTACCGACTCAGTAAAACCTGTGATAATCAGAAAATCCAAACATACAAATTCTCTCTTAATGAAATTTTAATCAAATAATTCTGCTGTCTTACTAAAAGGTAGATCACTTAACCAGTGTTAATTGGGGGTATAATTAATACTTTGCATAAACATTCATCTCATAGACCTTTGCCGGACTTCGACGCAAAGACAAAAACATTGTTTTCACAATTCCATGAAATGATTATTTGGTAATTGTATTAAAAAAATCATAGTATTATTCAAAAAAATATTTTAACATGTCTTTTTTAAACAGCCAAGGCTCAAGAATTGTGTTGGCACTGGAGGTCAAACATAACATCGTACAAATTGTTTAATTGATGGAAATAAATTGTTTTAAATTCTCAAGGAACTCTTAAAAGTAATTTACTATTCTTAAGTTTCTTTTTTGTAATCCGGTAATTCAATCAAGAAACTGACAAAAAAAAAAAATTCAGGACAAATAATTACTTCAAAAAATGGTAAGTATTTCGAATATATATATCCACAATAATTTCCTCTCCTTTTCAGAACGTGTTTTTGCTTCAACAAATATGTACGGCCATACCATTTGTGAAACGAATTAATGATTTTTTTTAAAAGTGTGCATGCATTCTTTTGTAAAATAATAATGATTATAATGAATACATGTAGTGATTCAGTCGCGAATTTGATGGCAAAAACACAGCATAATTTTAGCGTTTTTCGTAAACTCTGCAACACAGTAAAATTGCAAACGATGGAAAACCCTGCATCTCTTAGTTGATTCGATACGAGAGATCATGATCTACGTATGAACAGGTTCTAAATGAGGCAAATTACTGGCAAAGTTGTTGAATCAAGAGTATCAGCATTCACGTATAAAGTCAATAATAGTAAGTTCTAATCTATACAGTGACCCTAATAGTCAGCAAATACAATTTATAATGAAGTCGAAAGCTGACTGATGTTTCTCATACTGATAGGTAGGCTATTATATACCCACAGAATTGTTGACTGAATTTCCGTTATTTCCTGATCATTACAAGAAGCACACAGCCGATGTGACCGGTCGGCAGGGAATGCTCACTTCTCTATGAATGCCGATCCCATCTCTGATGTTTTGGAGCTTGTGTTTACTCTGATTCAAATCAGTTTTGTCAAATGAACGTTTGAGCTTGAATACTGTTCGTTAATTCCATATATTTCATCTTTAAAAAGTATTTACAATTCCGCAATTATGCAAAACTGTTGGTTATCTCAATATGTTTCATAAACAAAAATATATAGGAAAAAAAGCATCATAAAATCTAAATTGAACAATGCTTTGCATTGAGGTTACTTATGTTATTTCAAATATTTGTCAATATCATGCATTCTTAAGGTCAAGCCTGTAGTATTTTCGTTTTGTTTTGCAGAAATAATGTTTACACAAAATCTTGTATTCTACAGGTCAAGGAGGGGGGGGGGGTTCTTTGGTATTTTCGTGTCCCCCGGGGTTGCTGTGCAGATAATTTTTGGAAAGTATTCAGTGATAAATATTAATAGAACATATCAATTTGCTGAAAATCAAATGTTCAATGGTGAATTTCCAATTGCGATTGCGATTTCCATTACAATGAAAAATCAATATAAGTTGCATCTAGCTTAGAATACCTCTTAAACATTGCGTAGATATAATGTATGGTATTTTACTAGTGTATGGGTATGCTGGCTTTCAAATCCACAATATTCTAAATTGGAATCTAGTTTTGTTTAAATATTAAATGATATTATGTTCTTCTGTTAGAGTTGCCTTTCTTTGTGTTTGACATGTATTTGTATATTGCATCTCATGAATATTTTCTTTCGCATGGTATGGGCACAATGTCTTATATGGACCTAATTACGCATGGCATACTTGTAAAAAATCATGTTTGAATTTATGAACACACCATTTTCAAGCAACGTCTTCCCTGTCGCACGTTTTCCTTGAATCTTAAGAGAGGGGGAGAGAGGTAATTGTCGAGGCCTTTAGTTAGACATTCGTATACATTGCAGGCTTAATATCACTTAAAATAACAAATACTTCGATTCATATGTCGACTTTTTGTATCCAAGTGATTTTGAAATAAAATATACAAGTTTGCAAGATTTGTTTTATTTGGATATTTTACTAGAATGAGACATTAACGGTAATCGCACAACAAAGCTTTATGAAGAGCTTGGTTTTTTCAATTTTTCCATGTATCCTTTCCAAGGTATTTTTATACCATAAACATATTATCAGATGGGGTTAATACGTCTCCACGCTGATTCAATACGTAAGGAGACGTTCTTTGTACGAGCAATTATATTTGATAGGAAATGATATCAACAGTTTATTTCTAGTACAATTTTCAAATAATCTTGGACTTACAGTAAGGCGTGGCATTCTCGACGTTACACAATTAGCTTCTGAAATTTACACAGATTTCCTTCACTGTTGAAATATACATGGGATAAAAATTCGGCCAAATGTCAACGAGTGAAGCAAAGAGCCAAAAAACAAGGTCGAACGGGTTGGGCTTAAAACCCGTTGTAAAAAAAAATTTTCAAGTTCCTGATGTTATCAATTTATCAATTTCATAACCAATGAAAATCTATTCACCTTTTGACAAACGCTTATTCGTAGAGCCTAAAATGCTACGCCTTACTGAAAGTCAAAGGTTAACTGAGAACTATACTTAGTTCTCTATTTTACAAAATCTATGGTCATAAAGTCAAATGTTGGCTGACGTTTTTTCATCCCAATTGTTAGGTCACTATTTACACTTTCAATTGTGACAGGATTTTCCCGGTAATAACAATTCGCTTGTTGTTTGGTTTTATTTTTTATTCATGATAGGAAACACAATATAGCGAAAAAATACTAGCAGATGCGACGGTCAATATTAAAAAACGACACTCTTTTGAGTCAATAAGGGACAATAAGACTTAAAAAAATATTCCCTTGGATAGAGAAATTAAACAAATGTCCTTGCAGTCTTCAGATTTCCAGTTTTTGCATAAAAACAAGATCATCAACTTCATAAACTCAAAGAATAAACTGTCTCTGATAGAGATATATATTTGAAGTTTCTTTTTCGTATGTCATGTCTTTAGTTTGAAAATGTGCTGTGATAAGTTGTTAAGCCTGAGCTATATTGTACAAAATAAAACATTTCCTTTAAGACAGCTAGCTTATAGTGACTCAAGGATTGCTTAATTGAAATTATTGTCGAAAATGTACGTTATTCTATTCCTCTTGCTCCCCTACGAGCAGACAGCGGATGTAACTGGTCGGCAGGGGATGCTCACTCCTCCATGTCACCTGACCTCACCTCTGATGTTTTGGTGTTCCGTGTTTGCTTTTCTCCTATTTTGTATTGTTTTATGAACTTTTGATCTTGAATGATGTTAATGTTATCTCCATACTTATTCATTCTTATATCCAAATCATCACATTGAACAAACGGTGAGTGGGATACTTGCACGTTTATGCCACCTTATTCGAACTCAGATGTGTTAGAGGGTTTCACTCGCTCTGCTCTAGATTCTGATTACTTGAATGAGCATTTGAGCTCATTTTAGAAGTTCAAATGAATATGATGTATATTGAAATTCAAATCAGCAAACAGTTTCCTTGACTATGTTTAGCTATGTTATTTGTAAGTCATGACGTTAGAAATTGAAGGTTATTCAACATTTAAATGATTTCGAACACAGGTCTTTTCAGAGAGTCAAGCCTTCGTCTTTCCGTTTCATTTATTATACAAATAAAGATGTAGATAAAACATGTGAAAATGAATATAGAAAGTTAGTGCTGAATAAAAATTTAAAGAGTAAAAATAATGATAATAATTTTTTTTCTTACGTCCCATCGTTCCTGCTTTACTACAGTTACTATAGGATTTATTTTAGTTGTAAAAGTTCAGAAGTCCTTGGTGAAAAATGAATTAATTTTGAAAATCATTTTAGCAGATCTCTGTATAAACCGAATATATACTGAAAAGAAAAAGAAACGCATATTATTAGGGAATCAAAATTGTCAATAATTGATATTCGAATATTCCATAGGAGTATTCGAATATATTCGAATATTCGATAAAATAAATACACATATATATTTTTACTCAGATTCTGTCAATCAGTATACATTTTGTGTCATTAATTTGAAATAAAATTTCACGTAGAGTTTAAAAATGGAGAGTTCTTATATTTTCTGAATTTTATAGAATATATTAAGAGAATACATCCAGAATGTAATGTAAATTTGTTTTTGAGTACTTGGCACTGTTTTTTCTCTCTTTTGTATGTTTGTATACTTAAAAACCAAATATTCGAATCTTACATTTATATTCGAATACCAACTCATCGAATGAATATTCGAATATTCGTTGACATCCCTGCATATTTTACTTTTCTGAACTCTTTTCACATGAAATGAAAGTTAAATATTGATTGTAGCTGTTCTATTGTGCATCGGCTAGAGGTTTACGAATTAAGAGTCATTCAATCATAAAAAGAGCTTGTTCGAATAAAGCATGAAATTTTTGCGACAATTAGGACCTAAGGTACACGCGTTACAATTTGTAATCATTGTTGATCATTTTCGAATATTCGATGTTTATGTGCAAAATTTCCGCACTCTATTTGTGTTGGCATCAACCTGCTACAATGCATCGCTTGAAGGAACGTCAGAGGGGTGAACCAATTGGGTTACTCTTACGAGGGGAAGACCAAATTTCTGTTGCTGAACGCTTAAACGTTTCCCAATCCACCATATCTCGTCTTAGACGTCGGATGCTGACAACCGGAAGTCTAAACTATCCGCCAAGAAGTGGACGTCAACGGGTAACGACTCGGTACCAAGACAGAGATATTCTTCTACTCCATTTAAGGAATCGCTTCCAAACGGCTGTAGAAACAGCTGCGCATGTCCGAGAACGTAATAATGCACGCATAAGTGAAAAATTAGTTCGAAATAGGCTGAAAGAGGCAGGTCTTAGAGAACGCAGGCCGCACATAGCTTTGCCATTAACACGAAACCGCAGGGATGTTTGAATGGACTGGTTGCATAGCCATCCTCCCAACAATTTTCCCTTGCAACGCTGGAGAACCGTACTATTCTCTGACGAGTCTAGATTAAATCTTTTCCGTGCAGACGGAAGGAGGCGGGTGTACAGGCGAAATGTTGCTGACATCCTTGTTTTTGAAGTCCTAAATAAACGGAATAACTCCAGATTATTTAGATATTTTTAAATTAGACTTGAAATAAACAACAGATCTACAATATTGAGTCCAAGCATTTCATTGTAAATTCAGAGGGTCAAAACAGAATATTATAGAAGATTTTTTACAATCTACGGTTCCCAGCTATGCAACGAATTTCATATCTAGTGTTTATTCTTGTTCTTGGCTTCAATAGCACAATCCATCAAAATAATCCCCTCCATTTTAAGACAGATAATGCTTCAAATGAGTGTCATTAAAGTTTTGGACATGAGAACTTGCAATCATGCAACCCCCTCTCAGTACTTTGATTTTTATTTTGCTTTTGCTGCTGTTAAGTTATGTTGCAAACTAAGATCCCTGCTTTGTATCGATCTAACAAGATCTATCAATAAACATTTTTTGTTATCCTTCATAACTCGATTCTTATATCTGTTTCATGTCTAGGTGAATAGACGGCATGGACCAGCTAACAACTAAAATCTATGACAAAAAAGATGATTTTAACTTTTTCATAGTCAATTTTCCTTTATGTATGTTTTAATATATCGTTTAAACCTGTATATTGTGTTTACATCTCCTAATAATTAGATATCCAAGAGCATGCCCCAAGAGTATACATGTAATCAGCATTATACATGTACATAATTTTCGCAAAAAAAAAAAAAAATGAAAAAATCTGGATTTTTTTCTCTCCAAATATCTATTAAATTTAAATCCGTCATTGCAGCAATTATATTATTCCTGTATTTTGATTTCACTTTAATGCTCTCTTCCTGTTTGTCCATGATAGGATTTAAGGAGCCAGCCCCTTTTTCGAGATATCATTTGAAAGATCTTTTAATTTTGCACAAATTTTGTTCTATATGTTTTAACAAAATATTTACAAGTAAAAAGATATCGTAGAGAAAGTGCTAGAAATTTTGAAACTCTCAATATGACTTTTTTCAGACCATACCAAGGGTTAACGTGCAGTACTTCCGGTGGAAGTAAACTACGTTAGGCAAATCTACATATGTTGTTCTATCATCGCTGAAAGTTTCATCTTCCTGTAATAAATATTTTTTCTTAAACATGCCCGGACAAAATTACCCTCTAAAATCATGAAATCTCGAAAATTTCCCGACCGGAAGTGACGTCATCAAAATAAAAAATTGTATATCTAGTTTTTGAAATTCTCTATCTGTCCTGAGAGTTTCATGAAAATCTAGCGAGCCGTTTCCGATAAATCGCGTGCACAAAATCGGTACCTTAAAAAAGACCTTAATAAACTTGTTCAGCTAAGATATCTTTTTTGGAGCATATATATGTATTTTTTTAAATCATCTATTAAAATATATACTTTTGAAAATCTGCCAATATTATCGCTCGTCTAAAGTGACTTATCATGTACTGTTTTTCCATTAACTAGGTTGTTGAAAATGGCTGAAATAGTTTATCTGCATTGTCAGTTTCATTTGCGAAGAAAATATGAAAAAAAGTTGTGCTTTGAAATTATAATACTTTAGAGAAAGGATATATATAAATACAACCTTATGACTTTTTAAGATATGATGATTGGAATTTTAAGATCAAAATCCAGACCTTGATGATTTTATTGTATCCCAGAGCCAACATCAAAATCATGCGTTTTACATATCAAGGAATTCAATTTCTAACATCTTCGTATAATTAGGCGGTTTTGAAAGCTCATACCACATGGATTTCATTATTGATATATATTAATATCAAACAACACCAGGTATAAAGTGCAAAAGATATTCAATTTATAATTTTCTGTTGACTTGAAAGCAAGAAGGTCTGTTCTCACAGATATGGAATTTTATAGTAAGTTTCTTCTTTTTAGATTGTTTCTTACAGGTAATTAACTACAATGTATTAGTATATTTCAGATTATACAAAGCTAACTTTAAATCAAACTTAGGGTTTATTGATTGTTGCTTTTTGTTAATTTGGAAGATTTTCATATATTTCTAAAGTGTTTGAATTGACTTTAAATGAGGTTTTGTTATTTTTTTCTGATTTTTATCGCCTTAGATATTTTTTTCACATGTGTCATATTTTCTTTTATTATATGACTGAATAATTTCCATCTCTCTGATTGGCTGAGATCCAACTATGTTAGAAAAATATTACATTGTATTGACCTGCACGTGACGTTCCAGGTCAATATAAGGATTTATTTCCTCTACATTGATCTAAAATTAGAATGGGAATTTCCAAATTTGATACAAATTGTTTTAGAAAGCTATTTAAACGACTAAATTTTATATTTATATGAACAGAACATAAACGAATATATACTTTAGGTGAGGATGGTAAGAGGGGATGCAGGGACCCCCCTTCAACACTTTTACTGAACAATAATTAATTTTATTTTTACTTTTTGGCAGTCAGCTTTCCCTGATAATACTCCTTCCTTTCAAAATCTATCCTATGAAAAAGACTGACATTATATATTTTTTTCATGGCAACTAAAATTGATTTAAAAAAGCCCCCCCTCCTCCAACACTTTTACTGAACAACAATTTTTCTTTTACTTTTTGGCAGTCAGTTTTCCCTGATAATACTCCTTCCTTTCAAAATCTATCCTATAAAAAAGACTGACATTATATATTTCTTTCATGGCAACTAAAATTTATTTTAAAAAAACATTTCAAATTGATACGACTGGTAAGGTTTATTCACATTTTAATTCTGCTTCTCTCTTGTATTTGGCTAGGACTTGCAAACAAGTAATGAGCTGTATCATTTTATCAGTTAATCATACAATAAAACAATTATTGCTGTTTTTTCGGTCAATACAATGATTTAGCCATCTTCGAAGTACAATATTCACCTCGCCCTTCGGGCTCGGTGAATATTGTACTCCTCAGATGGCTAAATCATTGTATTGACCTCAAAAACCAGCAATAATTGTATATTATTGCACAATTCTCAACAATACCCGTTTACAATTGTCCGTTAACCCGTGTATCGGCATATAACCAGCAGCATAAAACACGAAAATACATTAAGCATTACTGAATGTTTTCAAAATAAAAAAAAATATTTTGGCTTTATTCTTATATAATATTTTCGAAGATACATCGGCATAATGAGTTGAAAATTGATGCAGTTCCGTGTTTGCTCTGCTCCTATACTTTGTATTGTTTTATGGACTTTGATATTGACTACGACTCGCTTTTTTTCCATATCCTTCATGCTAATATTTTATTGAATTGTTTTCTTATTAGATGTTTTTTTAATATGAAAGATATTTTTTTTTCAAATATAAATCGTAATAGATGAATGCCTGAAATAAATGGAAAATTGCAATCAATATAAACAAGAATGATAAGTTCTGGCGGCCATTTGTTTTGCAAAATTGCTGCCATCAATGTCTTAATCTGCAATGGCCACCTATCCAGTTTTTTTCATGTGATACACCATGCACTGTCAATATTGCTCATTATACCCTGCATGAAAAGCGGAAGGGTACAGTGTATATAGTAATCGGTATGTCCGTCCGTCTGTTACTCTTTAGGGATTCCCATCTCTTATCCGCAAATCCTATCATACCACTGAATGAAATTCGATGAGACTTTTA
The DNA here is from genome assembly GCA_003671525.1 of Saccostrea glomerata. NCBI lineage: Eukaryota > Metazoa > Mollusca > Bivalvia > Ostreida > Ostreidae > Saccostrea > Saccostrea glomerata. The sequence goes on along the minus strand of PRKT01000065.1, from coordinate 415,399 downwards.
AAGAATCTTGATTACATAATAATTTAATTTTGTTTATATTCTTTCCTCTCATAGGCTGATTTCCAAAAAGGAACACAAATTATTCTGTATAATCCAGTTTGGTATATATGGGGACACCCCCCTTGACAACCAGCTGAATCATCTGTATCTATGTAATTACCTCATTTATAGTCCTCGGGACTCATGGAAAATTCCATATTAAATAAATGTACTCTTAACTTCAAACAGTAGCTCGATCTTACCTCATGTAAACAAACATCCTGGCTGCTAGGTCTTTGTATCAGTTATTACCTCTCCTCGCTTCCCATCACCTCCTTTACTACGGTACAGTTGTATTATTGAGCGGCAATAATTTACAATAATTATTGAACTCATAAAAAGCAATACAATTTTACATCCACAGTTGTTTAATTATTTCAAAATTAAAGTATTAGGAATGACTCCAATTCGCGGATTATAAAGCGTAAACTGACCCAAACTAGGTTATATCGAATAAGGCCAAGAATTAGAGTCATTCCTTAATTGCCATTGTGAAACTCCAATTTTACTTTTTCAGCCGTTACATATTTTGTGTTCCCCATAGCTTGCACTCGGAAGGCCTCGGGTACTAGGCTATCTAGCACGATCTGACGCTGCAATCCTATCTGCATGTGTCTTTAATTGGTACCATTTATTGTGTAGATTAAAGATGTGTATTTTTTCAGCAGGATACTATTGGTGTTGGATTCTGAACTGGATATTTACCTGTAGTCGAAGTGATACGATATCTACACCCGATGATCCAAATCAAACATTCACATTTCAAGAATCCGAATCAAAAAAAGATGATCAAGTATTAACAGTAACTCCCAAGCATTTCAAAACAACAACATTTCCACAACTTTCAGGTTGATTGCATTATTTGTCACTGACTTATTTTGTAATCCGAATTAATCAAGTGAAAAATTAAAAATAACGAACAGCTCTAGATCTGATTAAAACAACAAACAATCAAATATTGTAACATTGAACCTGGAAATTCCTGGGGTGGGATAAACTGGTGCCTGGTAAACATGTTGTGTTAACCCTTCAATCTCTATTGATCGAATAGACAGAATGAAATTGTTATATGAAATTCAATTTGAAATACATGTAGTTTTAAATTTTGTGAACTTCCTAGCAACGAAACAAATAAATAATGTCAAAAAGAAACCTCGTTTTATATCTTAAATCTACCAATTTTCGAATTTACATTAGAAGTTATAATAACACAACATTTCTCAATATTTCTATACTACCTAGAAACTTAATTATATAATGAAATTATATCAAAAGTCATTTATATACCAAATATTTGAATTCATTTCAATCGCTACGATAATGATGTTTAACTCTTTGCTTGTATTTCAGGGTTAGATGGAGAGCCATTTAATTCAAGCCTAAAATTGAAAGAACAAAATGGCGGAACCCCAAATATTGGTGTGCTGGGAGACTCGTCAAACAAGACAGGGTTCCTAGAATTTCTCAAATGTTTACAAAATGCATCAATGAACGATTGTCTGCATATTTTATTATCAAATGAAATCGTAATATTTAAAAAATATGATGATTCGTTAACTTCACTAAGAGAAAACGTGTGCTTACGTCCATCTATTGAAAACAATAGTTATTCAATGCTTCTTTATAACACAAATCTTAAAAAAAAGAAGTTTTCTCGGAGATATACAATCATATATGTTATAAATGTTGTCTTTTTCACATTTGGGAGCATTTGCAATATTGTGACTATTTTAGTGATTATATCAAAGTCTCGTTTTAGGAAACCTTTCTATCTGAGCATTTTGTCCTTATCTTTGGCCGACCTTCTCGTCCTTCTAAGTGACTTTTTGATGGTTACTATCGACAATGAAGACTTTTGCCAGGTTCTTTATCAAAAGAAAATTATGCAGGCAGTTTCTTTTTCCACGTCTACATTTTCTTACCTGAATGTTGTGTTGCTAGCATCAGTTCGTTATGTCATGTTTGTTCACCCTATAAAAAGTCGCGTGTATCTGAGAAATCTGCTGATCTTGAAAATCTCCATGGCAATGTTTCTCTTCAGTATAGGATATGCCGTGGCCAAGATTTATGCCACTTGGTTCTTCCTTATAAGATATGTCGGGATGATACATATATTAGAAAATGCAGTGTTTTTTCTCGGATTCGTTATTCTGCATGTCATATTTCTTGTTCGCCGAATAATAATCGCAAAATCATCGCCGGCATCAGGTCATCTGAAAAACCGTATGACTTGTGTTGTAATCATAATATTATTGTTGAATACAGTTGCTTCTTTAACCACGGCTATTAAAGATTTTTTGGAATCCGGCTTTCTTGTGAGTGAGAAATTAACCTTTCTATTACCCTTTTTAAAGCTTTTTTTATATTTCAGTCATTGATCAGTTAACCCTATTCTGTACTTTTTTACATCCCGAAGGGTAATAAAATTTATTTTCTCGTGCAAACATGATAGTTAATGTTATTGATTGTATGTTGTTAAAGTCCCTCTCGAGAATTTTTCACTAATATGGAGCCGTCACCATAGGCCGGTGAAGGGCTTGAAATTTAGACCTATATACTGGGAACTAAGGGTCGTTTAGCAGTGAGGGTTCTTTAACGTACCAATGCCTACCGCGACAAGGGTCCTGCGTTTTTGGGAGTTGAACTATGTTCAATCTCCCATGGTCATCACGTATTTAACATGCGCAGTAATTTGTGTTGATTATATAGAGCTGAAAGCGAGGCTACTTTGTCGGCCAATTTTCTCCGATGACATTCAACATAAAAGATACATAAACATCCGCGACAAATAGTTCATGTCATTTTCTCCTGAATTAATCTAATTTTCATAATGTAAGTATATGTAATGATAAAGTAATCTTATTTTGAATATTAGATTTCGTTCAAAGTACATATGTAAAACTAAATTATGAAGAACCTTGAAAGTTTTTCGTAATGGAACTCATTTTTAGTGTAGCGTCATACACTGAAAGAGATACGAACGACAACTCTACATACTAACGGCAAACGGTAAATTAAGTCTTATTCAAACTTTTCATGAACATTTTCTTGTTTTAAATGAATTCATCAAAGCATAAAAACTTTAGGAAACATGCGTATTTATTAATAAATCAGTAGTATCACCTGCCAAAAGCGGTAAATCTAGTATTCTGTTATAAATATTAAAACCAAAAACGGGACACCGATGTTTTCGTAAAATCGCGATTAAAAACAATAAAATGAAGTATATTTTTTTAATAAAAGGAAAACCTCATTATTTACATACGAGATAATTTGTACGCACACAAACTCTCACATATACCACTGTTTTTATGTTTTGTCAATAAATATTTGTTTTTAACTTGGTATTGCTCTTTTCTTCATAATATTAAAAAAGATTAAGTTCTGACGTACTCCATATATAATGTTCGTGTAATTGAAATACATTTTTATTCACGAGAAGTTTTAAATAACAAACCTGTTAGCTCTTAAAAGGATGCTGTGTTAAAATCCCCATTTTATCAACATTGATATTATTCCTGCGAAACTGAAATTGTCATAACACATGGGTAAAGGTGCTAAGGAAAAATATTACAAAATTGAATTCTGTGAGCAGTGAATTATATAAATGATCAACCGCTCTAATATGAATTTAATGGCAGCATCCATGTTTTGTAATGGGAAACCCAAAATATGTGAAGGATGAAAATTAAAGTAATAGAAGGTGTACAACGGCACTATGTAATAAAGATTCTATGAAAATTTCGTTCAGTGGTGTAAGAGGAGTTGCGGATAAGAGATGGGTATACATAAAGGGTAACAAACAGATGGACGGAAATCCCAATTAATAAATACCTACCCGCTTTTCCAGCAGGGGGTATAAAAAAGGACTAATGTAGGCAGGCAAGCATTACGGCCCGTGCATTTTTTTTTTGCTATTTGATGTCTCTGAATGGCTTTTTAACGATTGTTGCAACTCCAAAAATCTGAAACAGTTGTCTGTATTTGAAATAATAATATTGTTCACTCTCTTAACCTCTCGATCAAAGATTTTATTTTACACCATGTTCAACTCCCATGAGTGCTTTCAGTACTTTGATTGTTTAAAGTCATATCCGAAAGACCCGTGACTTTCACTTCTAATGCCGGGCGTTTGGCGAAGGAACAGTCACTACCTATATTTACTTTTTAGGTTTGACGCGGCGCCGCGAATGAGAATCAAACCCGGGCCTTTAGATCATGAAGCGAACGCTCTAGATCTACCACTAGGCTATAGTAAGTGCATGAAGTAGGAATATTTCCTAATCTTTATAGAAACAGTTTTCACAAATAAATTCATTTTATTTATCAAACCTTATTTGAAGTTTTAACATTCTCCTATTGTCTCATCTGTCAACCTTGATATCACATAATCAAATAATATATAATGTTATAGTTTAGAGAGTAGATGAAACTTCACAGACATTTTCCATTGTGTATGTACCATTTATTCTTGAAACGTGAGACTATGAGAATTAGTGGAATAAGTATGTTACATGTAACGTAGATGATAAAACATGAAAACATTTATACATTTCAGAATGTCTCAATATGTATAATTAAATTATTGCAAATTCTAATATAACCTTCTTAATTGTCTATTGTGTTTATAATTCAAGTGTAAATAAGTCGAATAAATATAGCGGAGTTATACAATGTATTAAAAGTCAGTTGATGAATTGTCAGAAAAATAATTATATTTACTGTAATGCATCCTATAATCTACACTTTATGTGCAAATGGAACAGAATTTGTGCAAAGTCTTATGCGTGAAAAGAAGAAGCCGCTTGTTGTGGCCTTAAACTCGATATTTAGATATATCTACAACGTATTGTCAATTATCAATGCTAATTTCCTTTCCTATGTCGATACGATATATTCTGGTGAGCTTGAGATAAAAGATACCATAGAGTCTGAGACATCTATTTCATACTTGGAAAAGACTTGAAAAAGACGTTGATGATAATCCAACAACCAAGCTGTATTATTAACGTGATTACTTTACCTTTTCTATCGTCAAATTCCTTTACTTATGCAGCGATATACCTTTATGCTCCTCAATTCTCCTGCCAGACAACTGAGCTTGTTTTTTGTTAAAGCAGGCAAAAAAAACCCAACATTGTTGAAGCGAAAAAATGTCATCTATTGGATGAAATGACGTAAAAATAGTAAAACATATTTACAATACAAGAAAAGGGGTCAGGAAAGGGGACTTAAACATAAAATATTACATTTCTCAATCACAATATTGCACAATCTAAATGATATACATGTAATATAGCTAGTGTGAAATATATCCTAAATGAAATGCATGTATATAGAAAAAAAGAGAATAAACCAGCAGACTAATTAAGAATTCAAAACGTGTAAAAAATACCTTCATCATCTGCATACGGATTTTATATATCTCAGTTGATTTGATACGAAAGAGAATGGAACCCTCATCCAAGCATCCTTTAGAGATGTGATGGATGAGGGACATTTTCCGAATTAGCCGAAAGGCTACGAGGGTTTAAATGGAATATCGTGTCGCACTTAGACCCGTGTACCTTATTTTAAAGTCTCAAAATAAAAAGTATTCACACCTGAGTGCTTCTCACACCATGCTATATAAACTGTCTGCTGACCATTGTCCATGTCTAATTTAAAGCATAATAGTTATCTCTAAGTTATTAAGTTATTTTCAAATTTGTTGTCAAGCGGTGGGATTCAATTTATAAAACAGATATCCTTAAATCATAAACATAATATATAGAAATGGGAGGGTATTTAAACCCTCGTAGCCTTTCGGCTAATTCGGAAAATGACCCTCATCCATCACATCTCTAAAGGATGCTTGGATGAGGGTTCCATTTTCCTTCATTGAGCCTCCAGGCTTTACTCAGGTTTAAATGGAATCTTTAAAGACATATGTGACAACAAATTTAGAAAATATTTAACAACAAAGTGAGCAAATTATAAAATAAAGGTAACTAGAAGTATATCAATACAATAATTAAATTTATTAAGTGAAGTTATACATGTACATACGATTACTTTTAAACAAATTTATTCTTACTACACAATTGTCAAAAAACAACATCTCATATTCGATAATAACACATTGTCTTGTCACTCAAAATTCACTGTCAATAATAACACATTGTCTTGTCACTCAAAATTCACTGTCACCGGATTGTCCTTAAATCACTGAACGGAAGCAAATGGAAATCCTACTTGAATGTCACGCAAGATCAAGGATGAGAAAGTTCCACCATTATGAAGAAGAAGCTCGCAACACAGTATCAGCAAAGGAATTTGATAAATCTCTTCTGTAGAAAGTATAAAAAGTTTTTGCGTTAGCCCAATTAGCAGTTTCAAGAATTTCTTTTAATTGTACACCCCCAGCAAAAGCTGCTGAGGTGGATGCACTTCTATAAGAATGTGCTGTAAATATTGAATCATCAATACCAGATCTCTTTAAAATTTCTTTTAACCAACGAGCCACAGTGCTTGTTGAAATTTCGTTGAATGTTTTAAATGAAATTAATAATTTTTCTGATTTTCGTTTCTCTTGAGTAATTTTTATATACTCTCGTAAAGTGTGTAACACACAACACCTCTTATCTGGAAAAGAACTGATCTTTACTTGTTGAACTTCATGACCTGGTCTTGAAGTTTTTTGCAATTCATAAATTGTGAACACTACGTATTCACCATGATCAGCCATTTGATTTATTTTTAAAGAAACTAGAGTTTGAACTCTCTGGGCTGTAGTCAAAGCAATCAAAGAAGCTGTTTTCAAAGTTAAACTTTTAAGATCCAAATTCTCCAATGGATAAAGTGATTTCAAATACTCAAGCACTTTACCAACATCCCAAGTTGTGCTATATTTTGGTTTTGGTTTCTTATTAAGAAAAACACCTTTCATAAATCTTATAATTGTTGGATCTTGGTTAAAAGAGAAATTTCCACACACTGACAAAGTTTGAACAATTGCAGCCTTATGAGAGTTAATAGTATGATAAGAGAAATCATTTTCTGCCAACCATGAAAGATAATTTATGATGTGATTGCAAGAGGGTTGCAAGGGATTAATTTTTCTCTGATTGCACCAAATGACCCACTTATTCCAAATAAAATCATACTTTTTGTTTGTGCTAGGTCTCCATGAGTTTGTGATATATTCGATAGACTTCTCTGATAAGCCTCTACTTTTGAGTTTAAGCCTGACACAGGACAGGCGAAAAGAAACATCTTTCTTTTGTTCATAGGATGCAACTGATTGTTGTGTGCTAGACGTAACAAATTGGGTATTACTGGTAATCGAATGGGGTTCCCTATTAACCTCCCTAGCAGTTTTGGATACCATGACTGGGTGCCCCACTTTGGAACAATCAGAATTGCTTTTCTCACCTTGTCTTCCTCCAGTTTTTGCAGAATTCTTCCAATTAAACTGAAAGGAGGAAAAATATAAGGATTAAATTCAGTCCAAGATATAGAAAATGCATCAGATGTAATTGCCATTGGATCTGGAAACCACGAAACATAATTATCTAACTGTTTATTCAATCTAGAGGCAAACAAATCTATATCAGGATGAAATAATGCTTCACAAATATGATCAAAAATATCTTCATTGAGTTTCCATTCTGTGGAGTCACTAAATGATCTTGATAAATAATCTGCAGTAACATTATTTTTCCCTGCTATATGAACTGCTGAAATTACAATATTTCTTTCATCACACCAAAGAAAAATTTCTTTTGCAATCCTAAATAAAGATATCACTGAACCACCTTCATTATTTATATAACTGACTGCTGAACTATTGTCAGATCTTATGCATATATGAGCATTCTTAATTTGATCACATAAACTCAGTAATGCAAATTTAATGGCCAATATTTCTAGGATATTTATGTGCAATAAAGATTCAGCTTCTGTCCATCTACCACCTGTATGAACTCCTTTTAAATTTGCACCCCAGCCAGCATTTGATGCATCTGTTTCCAGATATATGTCAATTTTTGGGTATCTTATCCATTTACCATTTCTCTTTTTAATATTATTCTTCCACCATGAAATTTCATTTATAGACTCTTCACTTAACAAAATTTCACCATCATAATCATTTTCAGCAATAGTTAAAGCATGAACTTTGTCTCTGTCTAAATATCTAAAATATAATGCACCTAAATTTATTGCATATAGTGATGATGTAAATAAACCAATGAGCTTTGCAATTTCCCTTATTGAATGCCTCTTTCTCTTCATTAATACAGTTTCACATTCTAAAATGATTTTATTCAGTTTTTCATCAGGTAAATATACTTTGAATTCAACAGAATCAATAATGTGCCCTAAGTAAGAAATTCTGGTTGATGGCACCAACATAGACTTTTCTCTATTTACACTAAATCCTAATTTTTGTAATAAATTCACCAAAAAATTTGCATTTGATTTGCATGCTTCAAAACTATCAGCTTCAATCAGAGAATCATCTATATAGTAAAAAGAAGAAATCCCTTGTTGTCTCAGATAAGCAAAAACCGGTTTCATTATTTTGGTAAAGACTCTGGGTGCAGAAGCCAGTCCAAAAATCAGAGCATTACAATGATATAAAATTCCATTCCACAAAAATTTTAAATACTTCCTGTCCTTGTTATTAACAGGCACTGACAAATAAGCATCTTTTAGATCAATACTCACAAAAAATGAGTTTTTCTTAACAGATGATAAAACTGAATCCAAAGTCTCCATTTTAAAATGATGATATTGAACAAACTCATTTAATTTTTTCAAATTTATCACTGGTCTATATTTACCATTCTTCTTTTCAACTATAAAAATGTTCGAGATGAATTGTCCTGACTCATAATTCGAAACACTGATTGCCTTTTTTGTTAAAAGATCTAAGACTTCATTGTCAATTATTTCAAATAGTTCTTTATTAAACTTAATTGGGGTTGGTACCTTCTTTTGAAATGGTGTACTCTCAAATTCTATTCTATATCCCATAATAGTTTCCAAGATCCAAGGATCTTTAGTAATTTCTTTCCATTTGTCTAATTTTTTTGCTAAACCACATGCAGTAAATGCTGAAGTTTTAATATTACTTACATTCAGTATCCTTGATATGTCTTTCTTGGGGCTGTTCCCCTGTAGCCTCTTGACCGTCCGATTCTTCCCCCTCTGTATGAACCTTGTGCTCTGCCTCTGTACCTGCCTCTGAAGTTTTTTGAATTGTTAAAGTTTCTCTGATTCCCCATATTTTGACCTGCAATAAGTTGCTTGTTAATTTTAGAGGCGTCTGTTATCTCCTTCATTCGCTTTGTCACGTCTGATGGGAATAAAGTTTTCTCCTCAATAGGTGTAGATGCCGAACACAATTGTTGGAATCTTTTATGCACATATGGCCGTAAAATATAACGACGCCTGACGTTTGTTTCGTACATTGCATTACAGGCAAGAGTGATGGCATCAGAAACATGTTTCTTTGCCTGTTTCATGTCAAATTTATTTTTCTTGAACATTTCGGCCAAATTAATCATTGGAACAATGGCAAGGCCAAGAATTTTCTGTGCTTCTTGAATTGTTTTGTCTCTTTGTTGCACATTGACAAATAGATTGTTCCAAATTTCCGAGTTGATAAGAGGGGGTACTAAGTTTTTACAATTTTCTGGAACTTTTATTTCTTCCAAATATTTTGACACATCAGCTTTCTGTGTGCAACCCATTTTTATAAATTTTGCCAAATTATCAGAAACAGGGGAACAAAATTTTGTCTCATCTTCAAACACTTTCGGCATAGAAAATTCGTTAGTATCTTCGTCAAAAATTACTTCTGGATCATTATCCACTGAAAAAAGATCAGATTGATCGAAAGTTTCTTTTTCCCCCGGAAAAAATTCTTCCATCGTATCTTGGTTTTCAAAACCGGAAGTACTCGCTTCGTTATTATTTGGAATTTCTGAACGTTTTAACAGTTCTTGGAGCATAACATAAATTTGAGAAGAATTTAACTCTTCCTTGTGTTTTTTGTTACCTGTCATAGGGACATCGTCATTTTTTCGTTTTGTAGATTTCTTACTAGCTGGCCCTTTGCCTTTCTTATTTTTACCTGGGCCTTTTCCAGGTCCGTTGCTTGAAGCAGCATTAATGGGAATCGAGCTACTGTTAGCAAGGTTAGCCACACTTGCACTTCTAGTGGTAGGGCGATCATTTTCATCAAGTTCCTCCTCCGAGGCAAAAAGCTGCACTATGTCAGCATTTTGATCATCCTCCGAACTCGATTCCGATAAATTTCTAGGCATAGTTAACTCGTAACAAACCAATACAAAGTAATGCAGTTAACACAACGTGCTAACGTTCAAGTACACGGGGCCTTTTACACGAAAGACATGGACAATGGTCAGCAGACAGTTTATATAGCATGGTGTGAGAAGCACTCAGGTGTGAATACTTTTTATTTTGAGACTTTAAAATAAGGTACACGGGTCTAAGTGCGACACGATATTCCATTTAAACCTGAGTAAAGCCTGGAGGCTCAATGAGGGAAAATGATCTTCGTATGAACAATTTAAAAAGAGGTAAGTTATTGACAAACAAGTTGATGAAAAAAGAATATAAGCAGTCTCGTTAAAGTTATCATTTCGTAAGTTCTATGGTCGATACAATGACCTTGTCAGCAAATACAATTTAACATTGAGTCAAATTTTGACAGATGTTTTTCATGTTAATTGTTAGTCCATTATCTATTCACTGAATTGACGACGGATTTTTCCGTTATTACCCGATCATGACAAGGAACACACGGCGGATGTGACCGGTCAGCAGGGACGCTAACTCCTCCATGGCACCTATGATGTTTCGGAGGATGTGTTTGCTCTGATCCTATTTTGTATTGTTTTATGGACTTTGAAATTGGATACTGTTCGTTATCTCCATATTCTTCTTGTTGTAAATGGCTGAAATAGTTTTTCTGCATTGTTAGTTTCATTTGCAAAGAAAATATAAAAAAAATTGAGCTTTGAAATTATAAACTTTAGAGAAAAGAAATATAAATATAACCTTTAGTTATTACTTTTTAAGTTGTGATGATTGGAATTTTAAGATCAAAAGCCAGACCCTAATGACTAAGTGAAATTGTATCCCAGAGACAATATCAAAATCATGTGTTTTATATATTAAGGAATTCAATTTCTAAGTTCTTTACATTAATGGCAACATCTTCGTATAATTAGGCGTTTTTTTACAGCTCATATCACATGGATTTCATTATTGAGATATATTTCTATCAATCAGCACCAGGTTTTTCATAGAAATTGTTAGTCCTTTATTTATCCATTGAATTGTTGACGGATTTTTACGTCATTTCCCGATCTTGACAAGGAGCACACAGAAGGTGTTACTGGTCTCCAGGTGATGCCCACTTCTTCATGGCACCTGATTCAACCTTTACGTTTGAAGGTCCGTGTTTGCTCTGCTCTCATTTTGTATTTTTTAATCGACTTAAATACTGTTTGTTATCTCCATATACATTCTTGGTACCCACGATATGCGATAGCCAGTACACATTATGACGTCATATTATGACGTCATCAACATTTACTACACAAGTTTATAAGAAACATCAACAAAATCGCTTCGGCTCAAGGGCATACATTACTTTATTTTACATAAACACGGTATAAAGAGAAGCAGAATATTCCAAGGATTTAAGAAATGCTGCACAAATGTCGACACTGCAATTGTTATGTTACTAATCGTACAGTACTTCATGGCACCTGATTCAACCTTTATGTATGAAGGTCCGTGTTAGCTCTGCTTTCATTTTTCTAATCGACTTAAATACTGTTTGTTATCTCCATATACATGTATTACGTTTTAAAAATAAATAGAAATTGAGTCGGTGAGGACGAGCGCTTTTATGGTCCTTTATTTTTACCTGAATTGGTTTTTTTTATAGGATTTTGTGTATTTTTTCATTGCAAGCATCTATCATAAAATGGTATATGTACTAAAAAGTGTTCCTGAACGCAAAGATGGTTTATAATCGGTGAAATTTAATCAATGAAATCATCAACAAATCCGAATCAAATGCTTTGTCTGAAAGCCAGATATTCGGCACATAATAATGAGTCAAATGTTGATTGACGTTTTTCATTTTAATTGTTAGTCCATTATTTATAAACTGATTTGCCGACGGATTTTCCCTTCATTTTCCGATCATGAAAAAGAGCAAAGGGCGGGTGTGACCGGTCAGCAGGGAATGCTCACTCCTCCATGGCACCTGATCCCACCTCTGATGTTTCGGAGGTCCGTTTTTCCCCTGCTCCTGCTTTATATTGTTTTTATGGACTTTGAGATTAATGAATACTGTTCGTTATCCATATCCTTCATTTTAGTACTTGAAAAGGAAGTTGAATTCTTATTGGAAACAACTTAATATATAAATAGATTTATAATAACTGGTGTTAAAATTATTCTCAATAGTTTTCACGCTTTATATTGTTAAATTTAGCTAAATAAACATGTATCGATGCAAAATATATAAAATAATAAAACATTACAATCAAAACTGTAATTTTCTTAACATTTCTTATTACAAATTCATATTAAAATTTGATTTTGTTGAAAATAAAAAGTGAAACGCAAGTGAGTGTGGAGGTTTCTATGCAAAATATCTAGTTAAAACCTTTAACTTCTATATATGCGGCAAAGAAAAGGCTAAGACTTGTTTTCTAATACATTCTTGGTACCCACGATATGCAATAGCCAGTACACATTATGACGTCTTATTGTGGCGTCATCAACCTTCCTTTTCTACTCAAGTGTATAAGAAACATCAGCAAAATCGCTTCGGCTCAAGGGCATACATCACTTTATTTTACATAAACAAGGTATAAAGAGAAGCAGAATATTCCAAGGAATTAAGATATGCTGCACAAATGTCGACACTGCAATTATTATGTTACTATTGAAATAGGGTAAAATGCACAGTCCAGTGTAAGTTTATTAAAATTTTTATCGTTTGAAGAAGGGCATAGGATTTGTGCAGCAATTTTATTACTTTTGAGAATATTCTCTTTAGTATTATACATTATTAATTTTAAATTAAACAGGATATGCCCTTGCACCGACGTTGTTTTGTTGATGTGTTTTATTACCTTCAATGACGTCATAATGTGCACTTGCAATAATATACTAGCGGTACTAAGTATGTATTAGAAAATCTTGAACATTCTCTGTACATCAAATACACAATATATGCATTTTTATAAGCTCATTCGCATAGAAAAGCCTATATTTAGCCTTAACTCACTTGCGAATGGAAAACATATTTAGCATTATCGAAGTTTAAAGGAAGAAAATACTTAGTAAAAACCCGGTAAAAGTAATCATCGCTTTAAATTTCATGATCTTCACTTCTCATAAAGAGACAAACTATTTAAAGGATTGCTAGCGCAAATTAAATACGGGTTAATTGTTGTTTTTTTTGGTGTAATGCAGTTGATAACACAACATATACTGCACATATAAAGTAAGATTTCAATTAATTTCAGTTTTCAGGCAAATTAAACATGCCTTGTGATGTATATGTTCAATGATCATCTAATCTACAATCTATGGATGTACTCAACACAAAGCCTACTTATTTGAATCATTTGTTAATTATCCTTGAAAAATTGGATAAGGAAACGTTTCATTTCCACGAATGAAGGGGTACATGTACATAAACATATTTATGATATATTCTCTATAGTTGACTTAGGCAAATAATTAAAAAAAAAACTAATCCATTTTCTCCTAGTTTCTCGGAACGTAAATCGAAAGTACCTCAAGGCACTTAAGAACCCTAGTGTCTATACCGGAAGTGACCCCTATGAACAGATAAATTGAGTTAACAATTGTTAAAATTGAACCTTTTAAAATAACATAATTCAAAAAAATGATTTTACTTGTAACTGTAATTACCTAGCAACGAGCTTTGCTTTAGTTATTATTATCTAAATGGTGAATGTTTTTCCTACGCGTGCGTCATTGAGCGAGATCGATTCGGAGGAGGGTCCATAATAGTGTGGGGTCGAAAATCTCATGGACTTAAAACGCCTTTTAATTGGTAGCTGTTGACGGCACTCCTACGGCAATACGTTATCGAGACGTCATCTTGCAACCATAGGCTGTTCCCTTTGTGCGTCGGCAAAATCTTGTTCTACAGTAAGACAATGCCCGCCCACATGTTGCACGGACATGTCGCGATTTTCTGGCAACAAACAACATTGTACCCCTTGAATAACCTCCATGCAGTCCCGACCTCTCCCCATCGAACACTTGTGGGATGAGGTTGTTAGACGAGTTCGACAGCATTAAAACCTTCAAAACAACACCGAAGAACTTGCGCAAGCAGTGACAGAAGAATTGGAAGAACATCTCAACAGGAACAGTTAATAGACTCATAAACTTTATACACAGAAGAATACGTAGTCGGTATTAATTACTGGATTCCTAAGAAGACACCCCCCCCCCTTAAAGAATGTCTTTTCTGTGCGTAAAACACCAAAGTTTCCGACATTTTTTTTATGATTTACATTGTTTGTATGTCTTAGTTTTACACTATATTTATTTTTGTTGATCATTATTTGAATTTTGATTAAAATTTCTCAAGTCAATAGTTTCTTTTTCCTTTCAGTATACACAAAGATATTTAGAATGGGTCAAATGAATACAACAGCACTGAATATACATGTACCACAAGATATTGTATGTTCATCACATTATATATATTATGATATATCAGATATATGATTATATAACATACAATACAATATATTGAACTTACATCACAAAATTATGAATTAATTTGCATTGTTTTGCAATATATAACCTTTCCCATAAAAGTGTTTAGCAAATAATCCTGTTCGAATATATGCATATAAGAACTAAAATTAAAAGTATTTTTTTGTATTTTAAATTAATGCCACTATATATATTTCAAAGTCGACCATTTACAAAACTTTGACTTCATATAAAAAAACCTCTGACGGAGATCTAGAAATAAGAGAATTTAACCGTGCGTCTCTTCAACCTTGAATTCGAGGCTGGAAATGGCAAATGTAACAAATTTTGAAATTATCTAGTTGAAAATATTAGCGAATTAATTTTCAATATTATAAATTTTTGCTTGTCTAATGTTACGATTTGAGATTTTAAAATCCTTTTTAGCACCCCTGAACTTAAGGCTCAAGGGAGCTTTTCTGATCACATTTTGTATGTCGTTCGTAGATTCTGAATTGTTCAAATCATGACCCCCGGGGGTTGGGCGGGGCCATAATAGGGAATCAAATTTTTACATAGAAATATATAGGAAAATACTTAAAAAATGTTCTTTTCAAAAACCACTGGGACTGAAAAGCTTCCTGGGATAATGTAGATTCTGAATTTTTTAAATAATGTCCTCCGAGTAAAGGACGGGACCACAATAGAGAATCAAAGTTTTCACAGAAATATATAGAAAGAAATTTTAAAATCTTATGATATTGATAATTTACAATTATCAGACTGATAATTTACAATTTGCTAATATTGTAGAGTTTTGCCCATTCAAAGCTTTACGTATGGATTTGATAGTTTTTTTTTTACTTATTTGGACGTGCAGTGTAATATAAATTCTCATTTGTGGTATAAAACCTACTGATAGTATGAATATTTTTGAATTTGGCATAGATCATCTTTAAAAAAAAATAAAACCTTATCTCTGTGCAACGTGGTTCTGACTGACTTCTACAACATATACATGTAACTCATCCTAAATATTCCCGTTCAAATGTTGTTTTCAAGCAAAAAAGTACGTTCAATATTAATAAAACAGTTCTTTATTAATAATTACGCCAGTACAAAATAATAAAATACAGTCAAAGTTATCAAAAAACCTACAAGAAAAATGATGAAGCATACTTTGTCAAAGACTCTTCCGACATCTCTCCATGCTACTTCATTTTTGCAGAAAAATTTTGCAATACATCTGTAACGCGAAATCAAGGGCACTGGTTTTGATGACTTATCATAAATTCGTAGGCTTATGATGACGAGCAGTGTTGAAACTGCTCCAGTTGAAATGTAACTTACCAAGATGTAAAAAAGAATTGATATGCTTGGCTCTGAAGCTTCTGGTAGTTCATTTTGAATTATTGTCATGTAAACAACAATTGATAACATTACCGTAGTCGAAAATCCTACCCTATCACCCGACTCCGGGGGCAAAAGAAAAACAAAGCCCATCAAAAATGCTAAAGAGAAAACTGGAATAAATAGACTGGCAATATAATATGCCGTTCTTCGTTTTAGAGTCAATCCTATTTTCACACCAGTGTCAAAATCAAAGTCAATTGTGCTGTTTATAATTTCCCACAACCCATTTTCTTTGTATTCGAGAAAATACACCTCCAAATTTTCTCTCAAAATCCAAAGATTCGAAATGTAAAAATGCCAGAGCATGAAGTCAAGAGTGCAAAACTGAATATCAAATGGATACTTTGTGATATCAGCATTACAAATAACTCCAAATGATTGTATCGTTCTCCAATGGCAGTTACCTTTAAAGTATACAGAAACATGTGAAAACTCATTCCCTAACCCAACAACGTCATTGTAGGGGTTCGTATTCAAGAGGTTTGGTAACCAGAGTTTGTTCTGGGGGAAAGTTGTACCCGTTATTCTACTGTAATTACTTGGATTCCACGTAAGCCTATCATCTATCCACTCTATTTGAAAACCGCCGTTAACTGTGAATTTCCCGGTGTGTTCATGGAATTCTTTGATGTAGTTCAGATAAAATCTTAATCTGTATATGAACACTGGTCGGTCTCTGTCCTTTCCTGGTCTTAAATCCTTGTTGTATTCCGACAACAATGATGTATGTAAATTCTGTTCTTCTTTTAAAGAATACGATTTAACATTGTCAACTCTGAAAATCCCAATCAAATGAAAGAGGAAAAAGGCAAAGTGCTTCATTTTTGTGTACAATACTTTTCTTTGTAAGTTTTGTAAGTCAATAAAAATGTCGAGGATTTTATTGAATCCCCACTTTGAAATGCTTATTCAATTCAGTTCTACGCTTAAAGTGAAATAAAAGTGAGATATATATAGTTGGCGTTATCTATCTTGAACATCAGAGACCTTCCGAGATTATGGGTCCCAAAATCAGTATTTCTGTTTGAAATCTAAGAAATTGCATACTCAAATTATTATAAAACTGAGACTTCTAGATTTGTATTTGCTCATGGTCACCTTTAATATTTTAAAAAGAGCATAGAAAACAATCTATTTGATTAAAAAGCTGTCCTAAGAGACCCGCATTCGAGTGTTCATCAGGTGATAATCAATACTGAAGCAACTTAAATATTAGCGAAATACGTGATTGAGCATATGTAGAGGATCTGTTAGACAGTTATATATAATGCTTCAAGTCAAAAGACGGTGTGGATAAAATTAATTATCATATTTTATGTCGTTCTGACACATACAATATCCCCAAATGTCCTTGATACAGGCATGACCTAGTGACCTAGGTTTAACCTCTCAGCAATTCTTACAAATTAGAATTGATGATGATTTCAAACTTTTTTTTCTCACATTATTAGTAAGTCAAATGCTCCATGTACTTAATAACTAAAGATTTTTCTTTGTAATGGAAAAATAATTCTTCAGCATCAGTTGTATTTCCTGACACTTTCCTTAAACAAAAAGAGCAATTTCACAAAAGGTACTTAAACCCATTTCCCCCTGCAGAATCACCCCTACAAATGTTACTGTGATTTAAACTCAAGACACGTAGTGTAGGTTGATCCGTTCAAAGTTATAGGATAGAAACGGTTTGATAAATACAAGTGGCAGCTATTGTCATGTAAATAACAATTGATAACATTACCGTAGTCGAAAATCCTACCCTATCACCCGACTCCGGAGGCAAAAGAAAAACAAAACCCATCAAAAATGCTAAAGAGAAAACTGGAATAAATAGACTGGCAATATAATATGCCGTAAACAGGAAATTGCTATAATCTGTTTCTTTTGAAAACATGTCCTGTGAAAAATGTGTTTCCAGACCTTTCAGAGAGCCTTTCATGATTTTCAACAGAAAAGGATGGCTAAAGGGGGGTGAAATAATAATACATGGTATATCTTTTCATATTATACAGCGAATAGTAGAGGACACTAGCGACCGACACGCTGATTAAAAAATGAAATATTATCTACACTGGTTAAAAAAAATGTATAATACATGTATTATCTACACTGATAAACCTTTGCTTGCCTTATATGGGTATTGTTAGTAATGCGCACAGAAGATCTAACCACGAGCAACTGACCAATCGTTGAATGAATAGCAACGTTTACGCCAAATACTTTTACTTCGAACACGTGATTCAGGCCAATCTATGATCACGTCAATGGAGTGTAAAATTAAAAAGTGTTCTTAAGAAGATTAGAAACTATGAAATATATCACGTGCGTTTTTTAAAAAAAATTTTCTGTTAGGTGGAAAAAATATGTTAAATGATATGTAATAAAAAAAAATGTTTAATGATATGTAGTTTGAGTCAATTTTAGAAAACAAGCGCCTCAATGGTAAGTAAAACGAGCAGCATTTCTAGATCTAATGCATTTAATGGACAAAACATTTTTACACAACTATACTCATAATCAGGGGTTTTAACTAGGGAATCCACCAGACAATTGTATTCACAGAAAGTACTACAAAGGAATTAATACACACGCAAATCCCTTTGGTGTATGACTTTGAGAAATCTTTACTTCCACTGTTTATTTAAGGTAGGATTCTAATCGTATTTCTTATATCTAAAAATTAATGAACTTTTTACAGAGCCAAGAAGACAATGTCACTATATTAGAGGCAAAATCAGGTCAAGGTCATTACGTTTTTCCCTGGACATTAAGAATAAAAACTTACTGTTGCCAATCGTGCAATCCCTACTTGCATTTCAAAAGATTGAATTATTTCTTTTGCTTAAATAGATACTACCATATATGGGGCCTACAAGATGATATTACTAAATTGTCATAAATATTTTAACTAAAATGAAAATCGGCTAATCCGAATATTCTCTACTCTTCTTAGATTTATAGAATGTATTAGTTATTTTTATATGCTTCCTATATTAAATTTTTTCTTATTTTCAGATATAGTAAAGTTGTCACATAAAGATACTAAATGATACAAAAACAAAAAGTTTTGATCGTTTACTAAGAGCTAAAAAACGCTTTTTACGGATTTTTGGCTCACATCTGTACTCAGATTGGAAGCATTTAAAAGCTAACATAGTTTTGGTTTGTTTGAAAAGTTATTTATTTGATACATACTGAATGGAAATATTAAACTTTTGAGTTATATGAATTAAAACAATATTAATTATTTCGAATATGTTTTCTAGCATTGTTATCATACATATCAATTCATCTTTCATCAACAAGTTATCGAAGTCTTGCGTGATTTTGATTGATAATTCTCGAGTTATTGAAATTGATATGTCGACACCCCCAAAAAATAAAACTAAAAATTCTCATAATCTCCATTGCGCAGCTGTAACAAATATGACTTTCCTGTGCATTGAATTCACCAGAGCATTTATCTTTTTCGTAGAATTATTATTCAACCCTTCGTAGTCTTAATGGTTTAGAGTAGCTTTATTATTCCAAAGCCAACAAATCCCCCAGCCCAATGAATCCCACGAATTTTCGATTTAGGATATAATTTACAGAATCGAGCTTGGTACATGTGAATGTTTGTAAAAATGTCTTTACAAACACTAGCTACATTTTCCCAGTGTAATCATGCTAAATACATTACGCATACGACGCGTACGTGCACGCGTGAGAATAAAATCGACTTTAAGTTGCCTATTTCGAGGCCCAAATTGGAGCAGAGAGTTTCTGTCAATTTTAGGATGAAAAAATTGGAATGATTTTGTGCTGTAAAAATATCAGTTTCAGTGATAATGCCTTGACAATAATCAAGGTGGCATGATGAAAAGCCCTATCTTGATTTGACGTTGTTATGTGCCAACGTCATCGTCATATTTAGTTGGAAACATTTTAAGCTAACTTTCTGACAACCGAAAAAAAAACAAACTTTTTTTATTGAAAAGTTGAAAACAATCTGCACATCAACATGTTGTTGCCTTTTTATTCACTTATGCAATATTGAATTCAATTCCTAGACCCAATGTTACTTCCGTTAGCCATACCATGTTTGCAAGAAATTTATACTAACTGCAAATATGCAAAAACGATGACTATATCTCTAATGCATCGCATGCCATAACGAAATGTGTTCACAAAATTATTATTATTAACATACACGTGTTTTTGACTTTTAATCAATTCCCTTACGTGACGACATACATTTCATGGTTGTCAATGAGTAGTTTTGACCAGCAATGTTTTTGCAAAGTAACTAAAGTTCACATCTGACCAATTTTCATAATTTTCGGCCACATAGTCAAAAAATCTTAGCAAATCATGTTCTCATACGTTTCTTTTTCCTTTCAGTATATTTAGAAACTTTCTTCCCAAGAATTAATCTAACTTACATCTGAATTTTTTTTTCAAGTCTTTGATTGTGTAAAATGATAACTAAATTCATTGTTCTAAAAAAATTTTGAGAAGCAGAAAGAAGATTCTTTCATGCGCCACTAATCCGCCAAAAATATAGTCCCTGCTAGTTGTCAAACGTAGTTTACCATTTCTGTTTAAAGATTTACGTCAAATAAGGAAAAAAGGAAAGAAAAAATATGGTCTTTTAAATCTCTTACACATAAATATAAGACATATAAGCAAATATACTTTAAATATTTCATCTAGTCAGAAACAAGAGAAGAACCCAACCTTAACAAATGCATTGTCTGTCATTGTGAGCATGAAAATAATAGAATATGAAAATGCATTACATTTACGAAATGGATGTAAATATGGTCTTGTGTATTTCTGATCGCCATTAGATTTTCCTTTTTTCAAGCGTAAAATTCCTGTAGTATTCGTAGTAACCCATAAGGCAATTCTCATTCAGCTGATTAGTCAGTTAAAGTGATGTCAGTGCCTCATTTCCTAATCTTACATCAAAAATAAAGTCCCAGTTCCAATTCAAAAATACTTGTCCAAAAAGAAATTTTAACTCATGACTGCAGAAAATTGTATCATAAAGAATACAGTACTTATTTAAGTTTGAATTCACAGGAGAAAGATTAAAGTACATTTCTACAGATATTTTTGAATGGTGAAAACTGAAACGGAACATAACTTTTCTGTTTACCATGTCTCCACGTGCTAGTTACTTCCTAACACATTTCCGTAAATAATTTACCCTATCTCGCTGTAGTCTCACTAGCTCTCGCCAGAGCAACTGCCAAAGCTACTCTAACTCATCTGACCGGGTTTTATAATTTGCAGAGCACATAAAAATAAAAGGTTCCGAACACAAATGTAGGGGTGATAATATATGACAAAATAAGTATGGGCACAGAACATTGATTCTAACAAAAGATTAATTTTTAGACGATTTCAACGCAGACTGTTTTATCACTACCTTAACAAATATAATATATTGTATAAATAAAAAAAATATAACATTTCATTATTGTAATAATAATTATTGTTTCATTAAAAACATTAAAGGAAAACACAATGTGCATTAAAGCTTAAAATTAGTTGTCATTAAGTGAATATGTAATCTCATGAAAACTGAAAATTTCTTAGTAAATGTGAAACGTAGATCTAGAGCATATGAATAGCGTGCCTACGTTGCGTTCCATGATAAATATTTTATAGCTTGCTAGTAATTAAGAATATTTTTTTTTATAAAGGCACATTTCATTTCATTGTATTCTATTTCAAACTACATAGGAAATGCAAATTGATTTGCAATATTTTTTGACAATATGCGTGTGTTTTAAGATTATACAATCTATAAATCAAACTTAGGAGAATGGAATATATGGAAAAATCGGATAACTTACCTTCGAGAAGGAATGATCATAGCTTGAATTAATGAAAATATTTGTTATACATTATGTGATGCTGTTGTTCTCGAAAGGCATGTCTTTTGTTCTCCTTTTATGACTTGATGTTATGTATAGAAATCACTAGATTTGTCATGATCGTTATCGTCTGCATTAAAAAAAAATAAATTCTGTTAATGTATCAATACATTTATCAGTCTATAGTTTTTTTTTGCTTGTTTGCTTTCTTCTCCAATTACAGTATAGCTACAAATGGTTGTCTTAACCGATATGTACAGTACATTATTTATTATTTCTATCTATTAGTTTTGATTGAAGCGTTTTAAAAATATTTTATTGTATAAATATATTTCTTTCAAAAATTAAATGTATTAAGTCTTTAAGAGATCCTAAAAAAACGAATTTTCCCACTCTCTGTTGTAACATGTGAGTACAACAAACAAGAATCAATTTGAAACATCTAGACTATTGTATTTCAAGGTGTAAGCGAAAGAAAGAAAAATACAGCTTCAAAAATACAGGGAAAAATAATTATCATAACGGTAAAAATTCTTTCTAATTTTTGTCATGAATGTTTCATCAATACAAAAAAAAATCATTAAATCCTACCATGGAGTTTCTTAGCTTTCTTAACACTTACGAACGAGACAATTTTCATTTCTACCTTTTTATCAATGCAAAAAATAACTTTTGTGATACAATTCTTTAGATATTGAATAGGATGAACATGCCAAAAAGCCTGTGAGTCAAACATTGTGTAAAACAGATATTTTACTGGAAAAGGCATTATTGGTAACCTAACAACAAAGCTTTATGAATATGATATACGTAATGACTTTAAAGAACAAGGTTTACCTATGGCCTTTTTTGGCCCTGTGAATTTCTAATAAACTGGAAGTGCTTAGTTTTAATTAAAAATGCATTAAATATCACTTGGATCTTTGGAGATTGCGTATCTACAAGAAAAATGACGTATTTTTCTGGCTAGTCAATGCATAATGACGTCACGATATGCGTAAATTTCCTCATATTCTGAAAAAGTTTACAAAAACGAACAATTGTTTAAGCCTTTTTAGACGGTGGCTATTTATAGCCACAGGCTATAGCTGCTGGTCTGTGTAAACACACAGGGACCCTAGCGGCGATTTTTGCAGAGTCAAAATAATGAAAGTAGACTTATTTCGATGTTTGAAAATAAAATGTACATAGTTAACAAATACTTTCAAATTATTTCAAAGACATTTCGTTGATGGATACAAAGTCTTAAGTCCTGATATTTGCCGTTATCAATATTTCTCGCCTCATGAATATTCATTGAGTTACGCCGAACTAAACTAACTCGTACACCAACCGACTCCTTCATTCGTATGCAAACTACAGATGTCAATTCGTACATTTTTTTTTCATTTTTTCTCACAATTTCGAAAAAATCAGTTTCGTACGCACATTGTGTTTCTTTAGAATTAACAATTAATTGTTGAAAAATATTTGAAGATTTAAATGTATGATTGTTTCACTATCTAACTACGAAATCAAATACTAGTCATTATTACTAGTAATTGCTACTTGAAACAACACACGACTGTTTCTTAAATACTGCTTTGTGAAATTTTTTTTACAATAAAACTTAAATAGTTTATTGTAATTTAACAAAGTATTTTTGTTTGAATTTCTCATATCTGTTAGCAATGCTATATTATTAAACGAATATATGTATTTTAGGAAAGAAGAAAAAAGATCACTACATCTTAATCAGTTAATAAAACGGTTGTTGGAGGTATATGATGCCATAAAATTTGCTAAGTTTACTACCATTCTAGTTTTTTAAAAATAAGACTTTGTCTGATTATGTCGGACACAGAAACGACTAAACGGATAACAATTTGTCAAAGCTATAATTACAAAGACTATAACGGACAATTTACCCATATATTTCATTCCTATTTAGAAACTCTAACGTGCCTCTAATAAATTTACCCTTAAAAGTGTGTACGAAAAAGGTATTCAAATAATGTGCATGAAATAATACTAGTATTAAGATTTTATGCGATTTTAGTGGGCTGGCGTGTTCACATACAGCTGTAGCAGTAAATATGTATTGTGCAATGATTCGCAGGGTTGTTGCATAATTGTTAGAATATTATGCATGAGAAATACCATAATCGCAAACACTAGCCAAAATGTACGATCCTCTCCCATTCTGGAGAAAGTTCCATGCGCATATATACAGACTCTGATCGTGACTTGAGACGACGGAAAATAGAGACAGAAAAATATTTTGTTATTCCGTTTTTTTTTCGAGTAGTATACGAGGGTTGCCGTGTACAAAGCGTTTTTCTCGAAAAATAGTAGGCACTGCAAGATGAAATTTTTCGCAAGTATTCATTTATCATATTTTAGTGTATCTGAATTCGTTTGATAAAATATAGACAAAATTAATTCTTCATTATCATGCTTTAATGTACTTACGCACGATCAAAAAAACGTTTTTAAAAATAATACATGTGTATTGTTTCGAAATAAAAGTATTAAATAGATTTTGGTTAACATTATCCTATTTTTTATTCCCTTAACTATTGTGTCGTCTTTTGGAAAATTTAAGGATATTTGCTTAATAATTTTATCAATTTATCAGTTTATCAAGCATCCAAAATGGGAAAGTGGTAAATCCAACACACGAAAAACGGCGGCGTTCGATGACGATACTACGCACTGGAAAGCAGTCGAGTTTTTTCCTCTTTAGTGTACTAGAGAAATGGGAGTTTTCTAAGCGAAATCGTTTTACATGTAATCAAATCCAAGGGTAGAACAAACGTCTACAGGAATAGCGGAAGGCGCTGTCAATGTTGACAGCCAATACGTTTTCATCCGTGTGTCGTAAAGCGACACAACAAATTAAATGAAATTTTATAATTTGCAATTGTTTATTTATGTATATACCTATTTGAATTTTTTTTTTTGATGAAAATTGTAAGAAGATAGTAATTTACAATTTTAGATAACAGTGAGAATTCATAACACTTTACTTTTTAGTACAAAAAATATAAATTTATATATCAAAATGCAGACCTGTAGATATATTGTGAAAAATTGAAATAAACATTTATAATTTCCAATTTTACAAAATCTTAAAACAACTTTTCTTATATACTGCCAGTCGCCATTTGACGTAGCGGGTTTGCTTTGGACTTACGGACCTGAAGAAGTCAATCCTTACGCCGCGGATTCGACTCCTACTGCGTGACATGGATATGGGCCCTTAATTCCGATTGAGATCCTGTGTCGCAGTAATTGCTAGTCAGAAAAATATCCTTCACTGCTAAAAAAATTTATTCTCAAAAGGGGTGTTGTTAAACAAACAAAATCATTCATGCCACCGTCTTTCAGTACTCACAGTACTTTGATTTATATTTGATATAGAGCGCAACCTCTGATCTAATGAATGCAACTAGTAAATGATAAAATTGTCTCTGGGGATTAAAAGATGTGATTTTATTTTTTGGATCAAAGAGTTGGTTCATATTATTTTTCTTCACTGAAAGTACTCATATATACTTTTTTTAAAACCTAAAATTCAAGAACATTGCAATTTCATAAATCAAGTTCTTCAAGACCGGACACAAAGGGATTTTTTTTTTTCAATAGGAAATGAGAGCACTAGGTCTCTTATTTATTTGTACGCTTCAAATTGAACAGGAAGTGTTAATCAAACATACTGGTATATGAAAGGGTCATTTTATGAATAAAGTAAAACCGAGCTCTTTGCAATCGTCAACTTCCCATGCCTACAAAGCAATATACGGTACTTTCCTAGGCTTCCTCACACAACAACATGCCTTTCTCAGTTGCATAAGGGATTATTATCTCCCAGTTGATTTGATTCATGTACCTAGGAGCATGCTCTACGTATGCACACTTTTTTAACAATGTGAGTTATTAACAAACAAGTTGATGAAACAAGAATATCAGCAGTCTCATATTAGGTCGTAATTTCGTACATTATGTCACCCGAGTGGCGCAGTGGTTAGAGCGTCTGGTCTAATTCGCGATGTAAGGAATTGTTCCTTAGATCGCGGGTTCGATACCTGCTGTGGGATGTTGAGAGCGGTACTTCGGATGAGACCTATAAACCTAGATCCTGTGTCGCAGTAGGTTCTGTCACGAAAAAGATCCTTCACTATACTTATTGGCCCCGAGTGCCGAGTAAAGGACAGCATTTGTAGCTCTCTACCGGCAAATGAAGTCGTTTCCGTATGATAAAAAAAATTTGAGAGGGATGTTAAACAACATAAAATAGATCAGTAGTAATTTCTATGGTCGATATTTGGACCCTGTCGGCAAGTATAATAAATTATAACTAAACAAATTTTTAGGTAATATTTTACACAATGGATGTACGACGGAGTAAAGGACACCCTTTCAGGTGTTGTCCGTTAAATCAAATACATTGAACTCTGTTCAAATCCTAGTCCAAAATATCTGACGTTTTTCAAGCTTTTTTACGATTTTGATATTTTACGCCAGGAAAACGCCAGAACAGGCCCCATTAAAAAAATTGGGATATCATCGCTTCCACATGGAGGCGGCATTCTCGAGTTCATATTAGATATTTGCGTCCCGAAAAAAATTCAAAGTTACAAGTTATTAATAGTACAATACTTATAGTATCTACCAATATAGTTTTTATTTATAATATGTACAATCCCTTGAAAAGATTTTATCACACTTTGTCTTCATTTCACACATTCTAAAATCTTGCACATCCTGTAAAAAAATGTGTTGTGATATTTTCTTTCATGGATATTGATGAGTTCTAGATGCATTGTTCTTTTGATAAATTCCGATTTCGGCTTTTATTACTGTTCGCAATTTAGCAATTTTCTAGACAGCGAAATTTTCAGTTTTCGTAAAGACTTCATTCAGTGAGTTCCAGAGACTAAATACAGCCTTGCATAAACGACGGTCTCTGTTTGTTTTAGTGCGTGTCCGAGGTATCGAAGATGTGCGGATTCTGAACGCAGTGATCGTGGCGCCACGGGTTGTAAACAGTTATGATATCTCTTATGAAGACTAAGGATAGGAATGCATTGCCCTAATCTAGTTTAGATGTAAATAAGGAATTAACTAGAGCTTTAAACGCTTCGTCACTTATATAGGAACGGAAGCGGCCAATTATGCGAATGTTCATATGCTCAGTATGCCGAGCGTGAAATTGAGATGCATTGCTTTTCCATGGAGAGGGTATCGTTTTGTCGAATATAGATTTTTTTCACCAAATTTTAACTCTAAACCCTTCATATCTGTAAGTCTATGTTTTGGTGCAAAATCGATAATTTCGGTTTTGTCTTCGATTAATTTGAGAAGGTTGGCACTGATCCTTCTACGTATATGTACGATAAACAAAATGAGAGTCTTTTGGACATATCGGTCCAATTATCACTTGGTTCAACGATGATGTATATCTGGGTGTCGTTGGCGTATATACATCACGTTGTTTTATGATGTCTGCAGATGTCGCTGAGGGGTTTACAGAATAGAAAATCGAGTCTCAGACCCAGAACTGAGCCTTGAGGTGCACTTTATTTTAGAAAACAAGCATGAGACAATGATGAACCAACATCAACACGTTGTTGTCTGTCTCTGAGTTAAGAGACGCCACGTAAGGAGTTGATCCTTACGACGTGGGTTGTAATCCCACTGTGGTACGTGGAAACCGGTCCTTCGCATGGGGCCGTGTAGATCGAGGTCCTGTGTCGTTGAGGGCGCTGTCATAAAAAAAAACCTATCCCTGCTCAGTTACTCTGAGTGCCGAGTGTAGGACACAATTTCAAGCTATGCAAGGTCAAGTGGTTGCGTTTCCATATGAGAGAAAAATCCTCGAACGAGACGTTAAACAAAACTGTTAAACGAGAAAATTTGGCGCAAACATATTTTAGCGCAAACGCAGGTGGGGATGCATTGGCGCAAATAAATTTTAGCGCTTGCACTTGTCAGTAAAATATATAAATGACCCTTCGACCCTTCGACATTACAAAATCGCGCATTCCGGTTTGCATGTACTTATGTAAAAGCTTTGAACACACACAGAAAAAAAAGAAGAAGATATTTAGAAATCCTGTAGCGCACAATAAATTTTAGCGCTTAGGGGCTCTTGCGCCAAAGGCGCTAAAATTAGTCTTGCGCAAAATATTCTCGTTTTACAGTATATAATCAATGAATCAATCAAATGCTTTATTTTCTGCAATTTCTATTGGAGATGTAAAAGCACGGGAAAAAGTTACATGAAATTAATTATGACGTCATAATGGATCTAGCACAGGCCAAATACATTAACCTGATATGATGTTATACAAAGTAGGTTCTACGTTAACGAAATATATACTTTACCTTGATTTTTGCTGTTCAAAATGTTTTTTGCAAACAAAAGAAACACGAGCAATATAAAAAACAATTCTGTTATAATAATTACGCCAGTGCAAAATAATAAAAAACAGTCAAAGTTATCATAAAACCTACAAGAAAAATGATGAAGCATACTTTGTCAAAGACTCTTCCAACATCTCTCCATGTTACCTCATTTTTGCAGAAACATTTTGCAATCCATCTGTAACGCATAATCAAGCGCACTGGTTTTAATGACTTATCATAAATTCGTAGGCTTATGATGACAAGCACTGTGGAAACTGCTCCAGTTGAAATATAACTTACCAAGATGTAAAAAAGAATTGATATGCTCGGCTCTGAAGCTTCCGGCAATTCATTCTGAATTATTGTCATGTAAACAACAATTGATAACATTACCGTAGTCGAAAATCCTACCCTATCACCCGACTCTGGAGGCAAAAGAAAAACAAAACCCATCAAAAATGCGAGAGAGAAAACTGGAATGAATAGACTGGCAACATAATATGCCGTTCTTCGTTTTAGAGTCAATCTTATTTTCACACCAGTATCAAAGTCAAAGTCAATTTTGCTGTTTATAATTTCCCACAATCCATTTTCTTTGAAGTCGCGAAAATACACCTCAAAATTTGCTGTCGAAACCGCAAGATTCGAAATGTAAAAATGCCAGAGCATGAAGTCAAGACTGCAGAACTGTATATCAAATGGATACTTTGTGATATCAGCATCACAAATAACTCCAAATGATTGCACCGTTCTCCATTCGCAGTAACCGTTGAATTTCACAAGAACACTTGAAAGCTCGTTGCCTAATCCTACGACTTCCGTGTAGGGATTCGTATTTAACAAGTTTGGTAACCAGAGTTTTTTCTGAGGGAACGTAGTGCTCATTATGCCACTGTAATTGCTTGGATTCCAGATAAGTCTATCATCTTTCCACTCTATCTGAAAACCGCCGTTGACTGTGAATTTTCCGGTATGTTCCTGGAATTCTTTGATATAGTTCAGATAAAATTTTAAACCTTGTATGTACACTGGTCGGTCTCTGTCCATTCCCGGTCTTAAGTCCTTGTTGTATTCCGACAACAATGATGTATGTAGAGTTTGTTCTTCTTTTAAGGAATATGGTTTAACATTGTAAACTCTCAAAATCAAATAAATGAGGAAAAAGGATAAGTAATTCATTTTTGTATGGAATTATTTTCTTTGTAAAGTCAATAAGAATGTCGAAGACGTTTAAGATTCTCCACTTTGAAATGTTTATCAAACTCAGTCCTTCACTTCAAACAATAAAGAGCCTAGACAACAATCTGTTTGATTAAAACCCTTTCCTAAGAGACTCGCCTTTGATTGTCCATCAAGTGATAGTCAATACTGAAGCAATTTAATTATTACTGTACTACGTGATTGGGCATTGGAGGAGGATCCGCAAGACATTACATATATTGCTTCAAGTCAAAAGACGATAAAGATAAAATCTATTGTCATATTTTCCGTCGTTCTGACAAAATATCCCCAAAAGTCCTTGATATATGTCTGTCCTAGTGACCTAGGTTAATTTATCAGCAACGTTTACAAATTAGAAATGATGATGATTTCGAACATTTTTTTTCTCAAATTATTATTATGTCAAATGTTCCATATACCTAATCACGAAAGGTTTTTTTTCTTTGTAATGGAAAAATAATTTTTCAGCATGAGTTGTATTTCCAGGCATTTTACTTAAACAACAAGATGTGTTCGTGAAACACTGATGCCCCCGTTTTGCAACATAGCGAAGTTAAGCTTTTTCAAATGTAGATCAAATATGTTGGTACCAAAGTAAGGCCTTTTCACGAGAAATGCGAAATACGAAACGCTAGCTACACCTGTTCCAGGGTTATGACCAAGGTTAACATTTTATAATATGCAGCTCAACACACTTTTATACTCACATGGTTTTTCGCACAAGTTAAGGTTACATTGTTATAGTGCAAAAATATTGTAATGTGACAGCAATATATATTTCAAAAATGATTTATAACTTAATTTTGATCACATTCCATTACTTTAAACATAATTCACAAATAAAAATTGGTCGGAATTTTATATACTCTTGGTTGAAATCTTATGAGAGTTTCCAAAAGTTTTTTTTTCATTGTTTTCGCTAAATGCAACAACCGTCTTTGTATCCGTTCATTTTAAAGCATACTTTTACCTTGACTTAATACAACAACAGTGCAGTTCATGTAACGTCTGTATCTCTGAACATTAATATAACACTAAGGCGTAAGATGATCGATGTATTTCTCATCTGTTATACTGCTTTCCATGTAAAACAGATGGGATTTTTTCAGGTTACCTTCCTGAAATCTAGCATCATGAAAGGTACCTTCAATTGCAAACTTCAGGAGTTTCAGACCGTAAATGTAAAAGAATTCTTTTTTCGATATTTACAATTTACTTCATTGCAAAATAAACAATACTTTATTATCCAATACTTAACAAGATTTTTTTATGCAAATTTGTTATTTTTTGGCGCTGAATTTTGACAAAACCAATACAAGTAGGGAAAATGTACAAAGTACCTCGAAAAAAAAATCATCTTTAAGAGATGAATTTGAATATTTCAATCAAATAGAATCAAAGAAGGTTCCATTAATTAATTTGAAAAAACCTATGATAGAATCATACACATTTAACATCATACAATTTATAAACAAATTTCCTTTTAGAAGAATGACTTTTAAAACTTAAGATAATGATTTAAGAGAATGTGCACCTGTAACATGAAACAATTTGATACTATAAGGGTTATGTCTCGTACTGAAACTCGATAATTTTAAGCTTTATTGCAAGGAAAATGTTACTTTGATTTGTGTAAAAAACGATGGGAGTTTAAAAAGTTCGTTGAGCTGTAGGACAAACTCCGTTTCAAGGTCAAAGGGTCAAGGTTGTTGGGTTCTAAAGAAAGGGTTTGTCTCAATGATTATGTATGGGAAATATAAAAGCGCTGGCCCTTACCGTTCAAAAGTTATAACCAATGTTAAAGTTTGTAAAAAGTAGGTCAAACTCTAAGGTCAAGGTCAAAGGGTCAAAATTCTTGATATCCAATGAAAGGTCTTGTCACAGGGATTACACATGTGAAATATGAAAGCTCTAGTCCCTACTGTTCAAAAGTTATGGTCAAGGTTAAAGTTTGTGAAAAGTAAGTCAAACTCCAAGGTCAAGGTCAAAGGGTCAAGATTTTTTATGTCCAATGAAAGGTCTTGTCAGAAGGATTACGCATGTGAAATATGAAAGCTCTAGCCCCTACTGTTAAAAGTTATGGTCAAGGTTAATGTTTGTAAAAAGTAAGTCAAACTCCAAGGTCAAGGTCAAAGGGTCAAAGTTCTTGATATCAAATGAAAGGTCTTGTCAGAAGGATTACGCATGTGAAATATGAAAGCTCTAGCCCCTACTGTTAAAAGTTATGGTCAAGGTTAATGTTTGTAAAAAGGATTTCAAACTCCAAGGTCAAGGTCAAAGGGTCAAAGTTCTTGATATCAAATGACAGGTCTTGCCACAAGAATTAAATTTTTGAAGTATGAATGCCCTAGCCCGAACCCTTCAAAAATTATAGTCAATGCTGTATTTTAAAAATAGGTCAAACTCCAAGGTCAAGGTCAAAGGGTCAAGGTTTGCAGTATCCCATGAAATATCTTTTAATCAGAATTATATATGTGAAGTATGAAAGCCGTAGTACTAATTGCCAAGGTTAAAGTTGTTTCATACGTACGGAAATCTCCAAGGTCAAAAGGTTAAGTCTGTTGGTATCCAATGAAAGTTTTTTCCACAAAAAATACATATGTTAAATATATGTATGTCCTTGTATCTATTGTTCAAAAGATATGGCCAATGTAAAAGTTTAAAAATTTTGTGTTAAAGTGGGTCAAGGTCAAAAGGTCAAATTTGGTGGTACCCAAAGAAAGGTCTTGTCACAAGGAATACACGTGTGATATATGAATGTCATAGCTCCACTAAAGCAAAGTTATAGGCAAGGTTAAAATTTTTGCGGACAAAGAGACAAACAGAGAGACAGAGCGACAGCTAGACAGACAGACAGCTAGAAAGACAGACAGACAGAGAGACAGTCAGACAGACAGACAGGACAAAACTATTTACCCTCGAAACTTCGTTTACGGGGGCATAAAAAGAGCAATTTCTCAATAGGTACTAAAACCCCCTCTCGAAGGTGAATGAATGACAAAATAAGTGTGGGCACAGAAAATTGATGCTAACAAAAGCTTGATTTTGACACGATTTTACTGCAAACTGTTTTATTACTACCTTCACAGTCCAAATTGTATATTAAAAAATTTGTAACATTTTAAAATTGAAATTGCTTTATGAAAGAAAAAAAATGTGCATTAAAGCTTAATAGCGAGCTCAGCGAGGATGCGCAAAGCACCGCTCGCGTAGCGAATTCAATACTTAGTAGACTACGTGTACGAACGGTG
Organism: Saccostrea glomerata; assembly: GCA_003671525.1. Classification (NCBI taxonomy): domain Eukaryota; kingdom Metazoa; phylum Mollusca; class Bivalvia; order Ostreida; family Ostreidae; genus Saccostrea; species Saccostrea glomerata. The sequence goes on along the minus strand of PRKT01000065.1, from coordinate 382,443 downwards.
GAAATTCCGGTTGAAATCTGCACATTGTTCTAATAGATTTTTATCGTACCACGTGAAAAATTTCCAAACTCCTAATAATCCTTTTGCGGTGCATAGCATCATGGTTAATAAAACATAAACTTACTTGAAAAAAAAATACAAACAACGATTTAATGCATTCTCCATATACATGCCATAAAAGTATCGTTTGCGCTCTAAGTCAACAGTACTTTTTATTTGACGTCATACTTTCGTCACTTAAATGACTCTGGTGTTTCTGATTTTGTCGGAAACTTCCGAAAAGTTCTAAATATCGATTCCGATGCCTCGGAAGGGATTTCTTTTATGCTCTTTTTTTCTTAAGGAACTTAGGATAGGGGTGCAAGTGAAAGCTGTTTAAAGGATTTTGATAGTAAATGTACATGTAAATAACTGCGCTCGCCCCAATGGTCTTAATCAAATATATCGAACTCTGTTCAAAGACCAGTTCCAAATATCTGACGTTATTAAGGCTTTTAAACTATTTTGATATTTTACGCGCCAAGAAAACGTCAGAACGGGCGCAATTAAAAAAACTTGAGTATCGCCGCCCCCAAATGGAGGTGGCATCCTCAAGTTGATTTTAGATACTTGAGTCCCGAATTAAATTTCATAGTCACAAGCTATTTATAGCACAATACTTCAAGCACTTACTAATATAGTTTTTTTCTGGTTCCTTCATAACATGTGAAAACCTTGGAAGAGATTTTATAACACTGTCAAAATTCGTCATCATTTCTTTCATTTTAAAACCTTGCAAGTCCCGTGAAGAAATGTGGAGTGATATTTTCTTTTCATCGATATTGATGAGTACGAGATGCATTGTGCTTTTGATAAATTCTGATTTCGGAATTTATTTCAGTTCGCAAGTATTAAAAATGAACGGTTCTAAGAGGCGAAATTTCCAGTTTTCGTAATGGTGCCGGTTTTTACGATTTTTTGCACGCAATATATCAAAATCGTAAAAAAAGCCCACCCCACCTCGCAAAAAAGTCACATAGCTCGGACTTTTCAACGATGATTGCATCGTTTTCCATAGTCTCGTTTTCCCCAGACTCTCGCTCTCGAGACTTTGCCCGAGCGAGAGTCTGGTCTGATTCCTATTTAATTTTTGTAATTTCAAATCGAGGCTTACCGAGAAATCGGTATGGATTTTCATTGGCTGATACATTCTTTTCGAATGCTAAGATCTGTATTCTTTAAAAAGTCAGAGGCTGCGCCTTTACTTTTATCTGGTTTTATAATAAAATACCCCTGTCTGCTTTACAAGGAACAAAAAACGCACATATCTTTGTTTAAAAAGTAAATTCTCTCATGTATTTTCATGGGAGTCGCCATCTTGTTAGCCGGTTTAGCGACCTCTACTGGTTACAAAAATTAAATAGGAATCGGACCAGACTCTCGCTCGGGCAAAGTCTGGAGAGCGAGAGTCTGGGGAAAACGAGACTACGTTTTCCATTGGCAGTATCCATTTAAGAACACAAAAACGCTTGAAAACTCATTTCCTAACCCCACTATGTCATTAAAGGGGCTTGTATTCAACATGCTTGGTAACCAGAGTTTGTTCTCTGGGAAATTTGTGCTCGTTATGCCAATGTAATTGCTTGGATTCCAGATAAGTCTATCATCTTTCCACTCTATCTGATAACCGCTGTTTACTGTGAATTTTCCGGTATTTTCCTGGAAATCTTTTATATAATACAGAATTAGTTTTAGTCCCTCAATGAACACTGGTTGGTCCCTGTCCATTCCAGGTCTTTAATCCTTGTTGTATTCCGTGAGCAACGATGTACGTAGATTTTGTTCTTCTTTTAAAGAGAATGATTTGACATTGTCAATTCTAAAAATAATCCTATCGAATAAAAGAGATAAAAACATTAAGTTTTTCATTTTTGTACAAATTTTCTAAATATCTACAAAATTACCAAATCTTTTAAAAGATCTCCTTTAATTTTCAATAAATTCAGTTCTTACACGTTGAATAAAATCAAAGTGACATATATTAGGTGATACTAATCTTTAATAACAGAGCACCTCCGAGACTATGTGCCCCAAAATTACAATTAACCATTGCAATTTTCCAGAAAATTGCAAAATTAAGTCATATTGTTATAAAACTGAAAATTCCAGTAGAGACATATCAATATTTTATTACGAGTGCTATCAACAATCCATTTAATTAAAGCGTTGTCCTAAAAGACGCTATCTCAAGTGTTCGCCGCGTGATAATCAATACTTGAAGCAATTGAAATTGAAATCTGAACTTTGGAGTCAATCTATTAAACTGTTAAATATAATACCAGTAATTGCCTGAAGTCAAATAACGGTAATTTAGATAAACTTATCATATAACATGTTGTTGTGACATACAGTATTCCCAGACGTCCCTTATTTGTCCCCGTTACCTAGTTAAATTTTCATTAGCAATGCCAATAATCAGGGAACAAAAATAATAGAAATGATTTTCTCTTTTTATGTCAAACGTTCGATGTATATGTACATAATCATGAACGATTAATCTTAAGGGACAAAATGTTCTACATAATTAATTGTTTTGCAATATTTCAACAAAAAAGAATGATTTCTCAAACGGTACCTTAAACAAACAAGCGAAAAAAAATTCCACTTGGACTACTAAATGTAGTTTTGCATACAGCTTGGTGCTGACAATATTTTGTCATTCTTTCGCCAAAAGCTTGATTTGTAGAGAATGTCACAGCAAACAGACATAATTAAAAAAAAAACGTGTACATGTCCTTAGTTTTTAAGGAATGTCAATTGTTATAAAGAAAACATTCAATCATGAAAACTGAAAGTATTTTCAATCAATGCAGAGAATTCGAAACGTAGATAATAATACATGTAGTGATTTAGCGCACTTAGATATGATAAAAAGCTTATGCAACTTTTAGTGATAAATATTTGATAACATAAGAATAATATTTTGATTTTTAAAAACACCTTTTTCCCATGCTGCATTCCTATTTAACACTACATAGGAAACACATTATTATTAGATATTTTTTGACAATATGCATAAAAAATTGATATAAATCAAGGAAAATGCGACATATGGCAAAATTGGATAACTTCCTTTTAAAAAGGAATTATTTAAAGGTCGAATTTATAAAAAAAAATTGTTTTTAATAATGTGATGCTGTTCTAGAAATACACATCTTTTGTACGCCCCTTATTTTGACTTGTTATTTATACAATTCATGAGATTTGTCGTGTTTGTTGTCCTTCTTTTTGTTGTCTTTTTAAAAATTAAAAAAAAGTATTGTAACATTCATCAGATAAAAGTTTGCTTGTTTTTTATTTGTTTTCGCAAGTTATGGCATGTTTAATAAGAATGGTTTATGAATGGTTAATGTCTTAACATATATGCACATCAGTCGCCCGCGTGGCGCTGTGGTTAGAGCGTCTGCTCTAGAGTCGCGAAGTAAAGAGTCAATCCTTACCTCGCTGGTTCGAATCCCACTGCGGGACGTGGAGACCGGTCCTTCGGATGAGACCGTATAAACAGAGGCCCCGTGTCGCAGTAGGTGCTGGCACGAAAAAGATCCCTCCCTGCTCAATGGCCCTTAGTGCCGAGTATAGGACAAAATTTGCAGCTCTCTGCCGGATTCTCCATATGAGTGAAAAATTCTCCAGAGGGACGTTAAGCAATATACAATCAATCAAAATATGCACATCACTTAGTATTTCTTTCTTTCAATTTTAGTGTTCTAGTTATCATTTTTTTTTACAATTATTGTTCCTTTAAAATTGTTGTTTAGAGATATATCAACTTAAGATTAACTGTCGTTTATTATAAAGGAAATTAGATCCCACACTATCTGGTGTTAAATGTACATTGACGTTCTGTTGATTCAAATAAAAAATAAAGTAACGTCTGACAATAGCATTTTCAGGTTAAAGCGGCCAAGAAACTTACATGTAAAGTGTTCTATGCAGCATTACATTTGTAAAGGATGAATTGAACTGATGTAAATCATATTTGGATACTTAAAAATTTCAAGGAACTTAAAATTTGGAAAATTTGAAGCTACAGAATTTTACATAAATAAACAACTTATAGATTTTTGACATTTCAACTTAATACACACCATCACCCGCGATTAAATTCCAGACTTTCCATTTATTTTATTTACAATGAACGAATTTCTGAACGAAATATCTCTAAAGGTTTTTGGAGACAAGGTCTTCCGGCAATCTATTGGTTTTCCAGTGGGTCCTTGTTATTGGTTTTTGTTATTAGCAGATCTAGAACTGTTTTGTATTAATTTGAAGCAGTTGTCCAAAAGTTTATACGTGAAAAGAAAAATACACTAAGTCTTGCTGTGGTCTTCAACTTGGCATTAAGATAGATCGACTGCGTATTGGCTATTCAAAATGATTTTTCATTCTTACGTTGATTCGATATATCCTGCTGAGCTTGAATACCGCAGAGTCTTACTCATCTGATTAATATTTGGAAAGTTTGCTTGAATAATAGTAAAACAAACAAGTTTTTTTAGAAACCTGATGACCTTTCAATCGTTATCTTACCTTACATGTACTTATGCAGTATTATATATCAATTTCACAATAAGTATTTATCACCCACTTGATTCAATATGCAAGAAAAACTGATGAAACAAGAATATCAGCAGTCTCGTTCTAAGAAAAAATTTGTTAAGTTCTACATGGTCAATACGGTAAAGCTGTCGGCAAATATATATATAAATAAATAAATAAATAAATAAATAAATAAATATATATATATATATATATATATATATATATATATATATATATATATATATATATATATATATATATATATATATATATATATATATATATATATATATATATATATATATATATATATATATACACAATGTATATTGTATGATTTGATTTGGCTTTATCCAACTCGTTGAAATGGTGTATATATTTGAAGGTTTGCCGAGCGAATATATACACCATTTCAACAAGTTGGATAAAGCCGATATCAAATCACACAATTATAGATAATTTATTTACCTCACACGACTTTCGTTGAAAAAAATTTTGAGACTCTCCGGGTGAAGTACATACCTGTAATAGTTTCTTATTCAAATTGATGACGTATAACTGATGACGTAGTTCTGTTGATGTCGACATGCCGCAAAAGAAAGTAGATTGTGTTCGAAATTAAGAAATTTTGCTATCTGCTTCTCTGAAAACATTATATAAAGCCGTTGGAGCTTTCCATCAAGCGAATTCGAACTTCTGACTAAACGTTGTAAGGACCAAGGGGTCGTTAAAGTCAACTCCTTGTACGGCGGCAGTACAAAATGTGCTAGGCAAGGCTACTTGTGGATTCGTTGTTGATCCATTGTAAGTTATATATTTTATTCTTTGGTAGGCATACGTAGTATAATCTAAGAAAGCGTTGTTAATGATCATAAAGGAATTCTTAAAACAACAACTTAATTGCTACATCGTAGAATTTACTTCCCCTAAAAATTATTTAAAGGAAGAGGGGCTGTAAACATTCGTCTTCAAGTTGCAAATACAGGTACCTTGATAAAATAAGACGCGACTTTGACATTATATAAATGGTGCCTGTTTTGGAGGTTAACAGTTGAAATTAACACCCAAAGGAAAACCATTGTCAACCAACGCGTGAGCAGAGGTTGACAATGGTTTTCCGAGGGGTGTCAATTTCAACTGTTACACTCCAAAACAGGCACCATTCATTTTATTATACTGAATGTCTTCTTGATTTACTATGTCAGCAATACAAATCGTCGATCGCCTTTTTGTTTACGTTATAGAAAGCTTTTAAACTCACATCTTTGCTAGCCAAGGGTTTCTGATACGCTTCTCTCTTCATAAACCCTTGGCCTACGGTGTTCATAGAAATCGAGATTTTTTTCCAGAGTTCTGATTGGATTTCAATACACTCAGGTCGACCAATCAGCAATTGTTTTTTGTAAATGACGATATTTGCGTTCGGGATACATTTTCACTCTTTAATCTCGGAAATGAAAAACGCAAGTAAACAACGATCCGTAAGATAACTTTCAATTCTATGAATAGCCATGGTGTCATTCAATGTCTTCTAAATATGTGATTAAGAATCTATATTGAAGCTTCAGATTTGTTCTATAAATAATGAATAAACATAACTCAATTATTGTTCTTAATTATTCTTGAAAAAACTTTGATTTAATTTTTTTTAACACGTGTCTTTATTTCTGGCGATGACGCAATCTGTGCGTAGCTGATAGATTCGATATTACGTGACGGAAAACAATCAAGTCTTTTGACTTCACCGTAGGCCAAGGGTTTATGAGGAGAGTAGCGTATCAGAAACCCTTGGTTAGCGAAAATGTTAAACTCATCGCTACTTCGAAAAAGATTTACGGAACTCTTTATTGTTTATTTGATATTCTACAAGTCTTTTATCATTAAAAATTTCGTTATTTCTGCACTCGCAAGCATGTTTTGTCTGTCGTTTGTTGTTTTAAAGTAAACTACATCGGAAGCAAGTTTTTATTGACGTCAAGTTTACTCCGGTTCTTTCAAACGCGCAGCTGACGTTTTGAGAATTCTACGGTGAGCCGTACGCGCATAATTTCCACGCATGTTGCATAACCGTTTTGTAACCTGTTGTCATGTGTGTTGCTAAGGCTGAGGGTTATATAACAGATTGTTAACTGCGTCTAAACCAATCATATTTAAGTATTTAACATGAACGTATAATAAATGCTTTTAACGAGTGAAAAGTTCCAATGTCTAGTAAAGTTACATTATGAATGGTTAAATGTCTTTTACTTACATGTATTAGCCGACACACTATGATAAAAATATACAATGTTTAGTTTAGCATGTTAAAAAGAAAAAAAAAATCATTTTGAAGAATATCTTCTGATCTAATCTTTATACGTTTATTCTTTTCTGAAAAGTAACTCTCAAAGTTTATATCAGATAAGATATTTCACCTTCTTTGCCATAAAAAATATCATCTGAAAGATACATATCGTTTTATATTATTGTCACATTTTCACATAAATATAACCTGCGCAATTGAGAATGAATATATACAGCAGCCTGATATCAAGAATCTTAATCAATCTTATACCGGTATGTCGGACAAAGATAATTTACTTCTTTTTAACGATTCATGCTCAATTTTCAGCAGAAGTAAAATCGGACGTTAAATCGGTAAGCCATCAATTTTAGCGGATTTTTTTTCCGTTAAGAACCAGTATTACAGTTTAATAAATGTTAAAAAAGGAACTACCTAACCTGAATTATGAAAGGAAAAATTTGAAACACTTGAAACAATAGTTATTCTTCTAAATAAGTTAACATCTATAACAGTAATATATTTAAATATCATTGACTTAAGTCTTTTCTCAGTTTATGGTCTTCCAAGTTGCATCCAAGATGCTAGGGAATATTATCATTCTTCTTTCTAAAGAGATTGTATTCAATGACATGAAAGTCTGGTGTATCTGGTTGTGGTGACGTAAATGTAGACAAAAAATTGAAATATGCAGAGTTTAGTATGATGTATCGACTTTCAATTTTAACATACAAAACATACAATGACTTTACTATTTAGACACTGAACTTTTGAACAATATTAAATTGATTTGACATTTATTATATTGAAAAGGAAATGCGGTATCTGCACCACAAGACCTGTATAAATCATCAATATCAATCGGCAATATGAGGTGGGGATGGACGATGGAGCTAAATGTATGTAAGTCATTATCCGATAGATATTAATTAAACATATTCAGAGCACTTGAGGTAACATGTGCAGACTAGTTTAATTAACTTAATTTCGAACAAGTTTAATTATAACAACCAGCTCTCTCAATTTCAAAATTATACACAACCATTTAACGCAGTAATTTAATGAAGTAATAATCATGTAATTATATTTTGTATCGGTTGTTTTTATTGTGTTTTAGCTTAAAATGTCTTGAAATCAGTAAAAAATATAACAAAGAAGTTCATAAATAGCAATATTTTTATATACATATCACAAAGTACAACTTTTTTCGACGAATGTATACTTCCGTTTTCCCTGGTATATATTTCAAAAGACCGCAGAGGAAAACAGATGGGGCGAGGGAATGTTTGAAAAACAATGGTCTTTGATATGATCATTTTAAATCATTCATTGACTCATTTTTCTTTATTGATTGCATTAAAACTTCTCAAATCGTTGGCCTACATTATGGATACAGGAATCTGTGGAAAATCGTAAGTAAATCTGGTATTTTGAATTTCATTATTTTTTTTTTATCATGGATGCAAAGTTTTAGTATCTAATCGCAAATTAGATAAAATATGAGTTTTTGCATTGAATTTCTTTTTTTCTGTTGTTATGATTTATTTTATAGGCCACTTTATTGCTGTCCTAATTACTATAAAGAGAACAATTCATGCGTAGGTATGACTGAACATTTACATCACTGAGGCGTGAATACAATTTCTAAATTTGAATATTCCCTTTAGATAATTTATTACGTCTTGGATGAAAATTTAAAATTTAATCAATAAGTCATTTATTTTATGAATATAGTGCATATTGAACAAAACTACTGTAAACATGATCACATTATAATAATAGACTGATATCAAGTTATTGATATATCGTATTTGCATATGTTTTGTCTGTTAAAATTACATATTTTATAAATGTTAAAGAAAACACCTCTTTGCATATTATGAACCAACACAATACAAGAAAGTTTATTTTAAAAAGATAAATCTTGAAATATATTTTGAAACCTGTTTAAGAGAATGCGTTGTGGAAACGCACTTTGAAAAAATTACACACTTTGAAAAAAATTTTCAAAGTGCGTTAAAATAGGGAAAAATCAACCCAACTTTAAAAAAATTTTCAAAGTGCGTTTAATTTGAGACCAACTCAACGCACTTTGAAAATTTTTTTCAAAGTGCGTTAAAAGTTTACATCTATATATTTTATCATGGAGACACTTAACGCACTTTGAAAACATATGTTAAAACAAAAAATTCTGGATTCAGATTTTAGTAATGGAAATGTTTTATTTGTAATTTATCTTTAAAAACACTTCTGCATTGATTTACCCCGTGGAGAAGAGAAGACGGATAGAAGATCTATCAGTCCAAATCTTTATCATTCCAATACATAGGCGTCGGTTACAAAAAAGGGGGAGGGGAGTAATAAACCCCAAAAAGGATAAGCCGCATTTTCAATGCTTATATGATATATATCTTTCCAAAATAAGTGTGGGGCTTAGCCCCCTCCTCTTGTCTTCGTCAAGTTTCGATGCCTATGCTATATATCCAAAACAGGTACATGTATGTATGATATGTATTTACATAATGGTATGACGTTGAAAACTTTTCAGTACAGATGAAAAATAAAAAAAAATGTAAGTACAGTAAAACGTTTGAGAGAGAGAGAACTTTCGTAGTTTTGAAAAATCAAATTGCTCCCTTTTCTTAAGATAAATTCAATGCTTAAAGTCGTTCACTTTAACCCCCCCCCCCTTTACATTCACCTATTACATACTAGAATTTTTAAACAGAAACAAAATAATGATATTAAACAATTATCTCTCTATTTTTTCTAAGAGACCCATTATCCTTTTATAACTTTTATCAAAACCTAAGATATTTAAATATTCAATATCTCATGTCCTGAAGTGACCTCATCATAAAAAAAGTTATCCAACCAAGATCAATCATTTATCATACCGATTACTTGTGAAAACATTGATCAAGTTTTACATTTTTTTTCAAAGTGCGTTAATATGGTTGATATTAACGCACTTTGAAAAAATTTTTTTTTTTCAAAGTGCGTTAGCTTGTTCCCAAATTTAACGCACTTTGAACATTTTTTTCAAAGTGCGTAATTTTTCAAAGTGCGTTGTAACAATGCGTATTCATGATGAATATCTCGATAAGCATGGCTATCTTCTAGAAGTTTATTTATAATTTTTAAAAAAAAGTATCATTAAGTAATAGAATATTAAAGGCATAATGCACCTATCCATCCGTGAAGGATTTGTTTCATTAACGTCCTATTGGATGATTTTTTACTCATATCAAGAAGCCGTTTTTTCTCAGTAGACGACAGCAAGTCTAGACCTATACACGACATTCAGAGCTATTGAGTAGTGAATGGTTTTGAATGCCATGACCTACTGCAACATGAAATATAGTTTTATACGGTCTCATCTTTAAAAAACCGATTTCCATGTCCCGCAGTTGGATTCAGACTCTTGTCTAAGTATGACCTCTGCGACTTTAGATTGATTGATTGTTGTTTAACGTCCCTCTCGAGAAGCTTTTTACTCATGATCATATTGAGACACCACCACTTGCCGGTGCAGAGCTGCAAATTTAGTCCTACACTCGGCACTCAGGCCATTGACCAAGGAGGGATTATTTTAAATGCGTCATCTACTGCGACACAGGAATCGGTTTATAAGTTCTCATCCGAAAAACCGGCGTACATATCAAGAAGTGGGATTCGAATCCACGACGTAATTAAGGATTAATCCTTACTCCGCGACTCTAAAGCAGGCTCTTACCACTGCGCCACGCGGGCGAACTCCGACTCAAGAGCAAATGATCACATCACTATACCATGCAGACGACGAATTAGTTTTAGTTTTTACATGTAGTTAATATATAAGGATAGATGCAAGCTGATTGTGAAATATAAGAAAAAACCATCCCAATAATATCTAACATTGCATTATTTCCTTTCTTTGTAAGAATGTCCTTCGGGGAGCTATCAGAACAATTGCTCGAAGAAATGTCCAATAAACTATTATGGAAGACTTTGTTTGAATATATGTAACTGTGCTTCGGAAGAATCTTGTGACTCAGAAAAAGGATGTATAAGTTTGTATAATATTTGATATACCTATATTCGTCATGTTCTATATTTTTGAATATGCCAGGTAATTTTCATGCTCTAAATGTTGCATTTACTCCCACCCAGTAAATTCATTCGAACGCGACAGATATATGTATTTTTGTCATTTGTTTACTGTATTTGCTGGAAGCGACACAATTTTTCCAAACATAATAAAAAATATTATTAAATATCATTAAGACATGAGTTTGATACTTTCAATAAACTTAAATATGAACATGAACATATAATCTTTTTTTTATCGGAGTGTGTGCATATTGAGTATATCATTTTGAATATTCAAACAAAATAATGTTAATATTTATTTCTTGCTTTTTTTTTAAATAGATGATGAGATGAATATGAAAAATATATCCTATTTACTCGCTCTGTCATTTGGCGTTCTCCTTGCTGTTCTCACAGTGGTTGGAATAAGCTACACCGTAGCAAGAAAGTACGTACGTTACATATATATGTACACTAGAAATGTAATTTACTATAATATTTCTTATTATAACTTGAACAAAAATGAAAATAATAATGTTTAGTTAATAAATGAATCACTATCTTAAAAGTTTCTATTTTCTAATTTAAGGATGCACCATTTTCGTCAAAATGTTCCAGATTCCAACGGTGAGGATTTAAAGTTAAATATTTTATTGCTTTAAGACAGCGACTTCGGCTTTTTTTTTATATGTTTTTATCATTTGAATATGCATAACTAGTACATAACCAATTTTGTTTCAGATTCGTCATTTAGAAATACTCATGAACAGAACAACATGGACATGCGAGACTGGGCTAAGGAGAAGTTCGACATTGGGACTCCATATTCTTCTACAAGTGAATCCAACCTCAATACAAAAGGCAAAGCACTCGTAATTGAAGGTTGTGAAATGAAGATTGTAAAAGTTGAAAAGCTTTCACCATCCTCAATGCAAATGTCAGACTATTGTATGGCTAGTTATCATGGAAGAAGATCTTCATCAGAAAGGCTATATTCACTCAATCAAAACTCACCAGTTTCAAGATCTTACAGTGAAACATCTTTGCTATATTTAAGACCTTCCAACTTATTTTCAACATCTTTAACTTACGCAAGGAATTCCATTCAAAACGTCACAAGTCCCCCATATAGTGACAGGGACACTTACGTAGAAATACAAATAAAATTGGCTAATTCCGAAGAAAGTCTTCACAATCAAGTAGAGAACATACAAGACAGATTAAGCCAACAAGACCCAGAAAATATGAAAGAATCAACTTCGAAATACAACGTGTATGATTTGGCTGTTCCTACAGCTGAAAAAATCAAAGGGACAGTAGTTCCCAATGATAAACAATTATTTCTCAAAGATCTGTCTTATCAGATTCATAAGATGAAAAGAAAAGAATGATATACTTTCCTCTGTAGTACGACCTTAATGATTTAATCTTTGTCTTGTTATCTCAACCCATATACGAAAAAATACTATAAGAATTCAATCGGAGTATTAGGTTGACGGTGTGTTTGATCAATTGACCGTGATTGAACTTAGTTGAATTTTTGCCAATAGAATAATGGAGAAATCAACTCATCTGCATATAGTTACATGTAATAACTGATGACCGTCAAGCGAAAACCTCCCTTATGTGCATTATGACGTTATCGAGAAAACGAGCGCTATAGTTGACGTCATAAATGTTTGCTGCATTTTGCAAATAAATGCAGTCTGAAGATGCATAATTAATTATACATGTAATGTTTCTTCATACAGAACATGTAAATGCCTATACTAAACAACATAATGAGTAGTTGTACGTGCGTTTACTAAGAACACTGTTAAGTATGAAAAAAATAATGATTTATAGCAAACTGAAGGTGAAAATCCTTTTAAGTAGCTAATGCCTCAATGGCCCCAAGTGCTGAGTATCGGATAAAATTTTCTACACCAGAAAGCGGTTTCGACTCCATATGAGTTCAAAATTCTCGAGAGAGTCATCTCTTTCTCTGGAAAATGATGGGGCCGTTTGTTATCAGAATGCCCCTTATAAGCAGACATAATTTCCGTATTCCGAATTTATTCAATTTCGAATACATGAGAAACAGGAAAGTTTTTCTATGGCCTTTTAAATTTAGATATCGACAACGTACATACATGTAATATCAATAAGCAACAGTGACTTTCATTCAAATGTCAACACAACATACCATTAACATGATATTGTTTAATCACAAAATGATAAAAAAAAACTGTCTGAAATGAGACCATATAAACAGATAAGGGTTATTAAAGGCAGAATAAACCTCTACCTCGAAAAAGAAAAAATAAACTGACAAAAATGATTGTAAAAAAAAACACGAAACAAAACATCTCGTGGAGTCGTGTCTCTTTTTTAAGGGGGGGGGGTAATAAAAACCTAATTTTTCTGATGAAATGCTGAAAGTATGGTTCATAAAAAGGAACAATAACATTGTAATTAAATGAAAATCACTGCTGTAATGACATTTGTTGTCCGATGTCATTTTTCTTGTGCAGTTTTTACAACACAACCATGGATATGTGAGAACAAAATAATTGACGTTAACTGATAAATACACGTCATGATAAAGATTTGTATTTTTCAATTAAAATTTAACTTATATTTAGTCTTTCAACAACGACATGTTATATATTATTTGAAAGAGGAAAAAATTGTCTATCAGGATCACTAAACAGCTCAAAATGTCAAAATATTGACGTAAGGGTGGTTTTTGCTTGACAGACATCATTTATTGTTAAATACTGCTAAATATTCTTTGTACTTGCCTTTTAGTTAATACTCCTCTATTTCCTTTAGTTATTAGTTGAATACTATATTTTTTTTGCAGTTGGAGATTGCATTTCCTAAAAAAATTAAGGAAGTTTTGAAACCTAAGAAAAGCAGTGTTCTTGGAAAAGCTTTAGTATGTCTCAGAGAAGGAAAAAGTCAAAACCATGGGGCTAATAAATGATATACAGTAAAATCACTAAGAGCGTTTTTTCCGTGAGGGTTAAACATGAAATGTAAATAATCATAAGCATTACTATTGAACATATTTCAGCCTGATATCTAATTCCCATAAATGCAGTTTTTTTTCTCAAACCTCGAAAATTTTAACTAACAAAAATATGTGATCATACGGTATATCTATACATATACAGTTGTATGTAAAAACATTGAGCTGCCTTACTCTCCCGTGTCTTCCCCACGAAAAACTTGATTTATTCCAAGCTGTCAATATATACAGAGTCAGAGAGATTTTCTAATACCGACAGGTCAACTATAGTCAACTGTTAAAAAATTTCGGACTCGAAATGATCATTATAAGTGAACTTTTTTTGGCATGAAATTTTTGAATTATTAAAGTACAGGCATTAGCTTTCAACTAATGGTTATCAAGAAAAAAAGTCCATTTGAGGTCAACGGCCCATTGAAAAAACAGTTTACAGCTTTTCAGAAATGCATTCAACTCCTAGTGGTCAATTGTTTTCGAGCATTCAGTTGACGACAATTTAAATGACTACCTGTCTATTTTTGTATCAGATTTATAACACATGTATTTATGTGATTTTGCTTGATTTCAAATAGTACACACTAAACGAGTATACATGTCTCAAAAGTAAACAGAAAATATATAGTTTAAAAAATATTGTTATTCTGCAATAAAACATCTCTTATGTTCAGTTGTATTACTAATTATTTTGAAAAATTAAGGATTACAGAATATTTATATACTTTTTGATTTAGGTAATATACGCTTTAGATTCGTGATTACTCCAAAGAGTACTTGAAAATTGTCTGATAAATTTTCATAACGCTAATTTCGGGAATATGACGTCAGAGTAAATCTTTATACTAGACCAAATAACTTCTCTCCGATTGTGGGCCAGAATTTGATTGTAAATGATTCTCAAAATCTGTTCTGAAGTATCTGCAAATATACATGCATAAACTTGTAGCAGTTATTTCTGATGAAGTACATTAACGTGTATATCTAATTATGATGCAAATTACTTTGCATGGGTGATGTTTTGTAAGGAAAAAGCTAATTATTTACATTCAGGGATTTAAACAAGAAGTGTGTAATCGATTACGTTAGTACTTGTCAAAAGGTCCCAGCATAGAACTAGAAACCCTGTGCTCGGGTATTCTGCAAAAATGTGAACCTGTACATTTTTACTCATTGATTGTAAAATGTTTTGTTAACATCGGGTCATTTTTTTTACCAACTAAGTGAATTGGGTCAGTTTTTGCCATAACTAAAATCATTAGCACCTTATATTATTTAATTCGTAGGCTGAATTAATTATTATTACTTTTGTTATAAAAAGTTTTCTCTTTAAGAAACACAAATTAAGTGGAATTTAGCTTAATGTACATCATTTTAAAATATAAATTGTTTATATCAGAAAATATAAAAAAGTTCTTTAATGTCTGGAAATATTTTAAACAATTGGTATTCAACTATGCAATTCCCAAAGATATAAAATACCATTTTCTACATGTATAGTAAATGATAAAAGTAATTATAACTATGGTAAATGTGGCAGTTTCACTATTGTATATAATGTTGTGTCTGATTAAAACTGTTGCTTTAAAAATTACAGTGTTAATGTTTTTAAGCTGAAAAGGGTTATAATAGAACTAAGGGCTATTGAAACCCTCAATGATCATTTAAATTTAATCATCACAACAAATCCAAGGCACTGCTTGAGACAAAAAATATTACACTTATCTTAATTAAAACAATTGTGGAAAACTTGACAATTATAAAAAACCATTGATTTACTGATTAACTTTATGTTGTTTATGTCATATTCGAGAATTTTTCACTCATGTAGAGACGTAACCATATACCGGTGAAGGGCTTCAATTTTTACCTTTACTCAGCACTCAGGGCATTTTAGCAGTGACGGATCAACGACTGCCGTGACACGGAACCTCGGTTTTAAAGTCTCAGCCGAAGGACCCGCAAGTTTCACTTCAAATATGATTTATTGTGACGTCACAATGTGTAAATTGTATACGATATGATCAGAGACTGTTTCTTTGGCTCTTCCATTGGCTGTGGCTTACTAGGAGGATAATATATGGGTTTTAAAATATAAATCAAATTTGCATTCAAGGCAGAGAGGCAAAAATGTAAAATATAAGTAATGAATCTTTGTTTAATATATAGTATCATAACTGCAACAGTGTGTGCAAACAAACTGAGTATCGCTAGTCACGATATACGATATTTACTGGTGGCCCTGAGATAAAAGATATCACAGAGTCTGACACATCCATTTCAGATTTGGATATTTTACTTGAAAAAGACGTTAATTGTAATCTAACAACCGAGCTCTATGATAACTTCAACTTTTCAATTTCTTTACTTATGCAACAATATTTTTTAATTACCTGCATACGGAGTTAACTGATACGCAAGAGCATACTCTACGTACGTACAATTTCTAAAACGACGTAAATTAATGATGAACAAGCTGATGAACAAGATATCAGCAGTTTCGTTTAAAGTCATCATTTCGTAAGTTCAACGGTCGATACAATGACTTTGTCAACAAATACAACTTATCATGGAGTCAAATGATGACTGATGTTTTTCATACTAATTTTAAGTCCATTATTTACACATTGACGGATTTTCCCGTTATTTCTTGATCATGAAAATGAGCACACGGTGGGTGTGACCGTTCGACAAGGAATTCTTACTCTTCCATAACACCTGATCCCACCTCTGATGTTTCGGAGGTCAGTGTTTGTTTTGCTCCTATTTTGTAGTGTTTTGTGGACTTTTGAGCTTGAATACTGTTCATTATCTCTGTGTGTTCCATACACCCGCATGCAGGTGATGAATATATAGTGACGCATTAGTAAGGGGATTAAGAAGGGGAATAAAGCTGTTATGCATTTAAATACAATTTATAAGAAGTAAAACAAATTAAATAAATTGTCACAAAAGAGGTTGAAGAATCTTATTCAGAAGTGTATTTACATATAATAATTACATGTACACATGTTTTATTCGAAACGTAAGAATTATTGCTTGATTTTATTTTACTGATTCATTTGCAATAGCTCTTTTAGAGATTTGTCCTCAAAAAGTGGCATTCTTTTTTTTTTAGCGAGATATAATTTTAGCGATTCAGAAAAACTCACTTAAGAAACTAGTACAAATAAAACACAAGCAATATTTAGCGATATTTAAAACGACGATGTTTGTGTTTCACACTTCCTGAATTTTTTTTTCAATTCCTATAATATAAAGAAACTTATATGAACATGTACGATATTTTTAACAAATACACGTTTTTTTTAATAGGCATCCAGGACTAAATTATAGTTCTTGAAATATACTTCCGTAAAATAAATATAAATTTAATTTCGAAATTTGTTGTGATTTTTAAAATGATTTTGTATCTCTTTCCGTAAATGAGCTTTGTACGACACTAGGTTATTCAACAGAGAAATCTTTGGTTCAGAAAACTGACATTTGAACAAAATTCCTGGTGTCAATCATAAGCTATGATGTGCTGAAATACAAAATGCTTTCATTTGATGTTTTCATGGATGCTAAAAATGCATGTGACATGAGCCACAAATATTCATCAATGATTGTTTTTAAAACTATTTAATATATTGTTTATTGCTTCCAGAGTAAACAAGTTGATAGATTGATAGGCCATGAAGATTGTCAGCACGTTTTTGTTTATAACGTTTTCCTCAACATTAATTCCATTTAGAAGTGTTACTACAGAATCGGGTTTAGGGATCTGTAAAACGTAAGTTTAAAAAAAAAAATCCATCAGATATTTTTAAAAATGTTTTTGTATTCTCTTCTTCTTCTTAAACTTTACTAAAATAAAATACGTATATTTATCGTACTTCATCTTTGATAACTTGACAAGGGACTTTTCTGTTCTTTCCCTGTCATGACAGGGAGCACACAGCCGGTGTGACCGGTCGGCTGGGTATGTTCACTTCTCCATGGCACTTGGTCCTACCTCCGATGTTTTGGAGGTCCTTGTTTGCTCTACTCCTATTTTGTATTGTTTTATGGTTTTTTGAACTTGAATACTGTTCGTCATCTCCATATGTTCTATCTTAAATTTTAGGTTCATAAATTAAATAAGGCAATTTAATCTTTCAAAGTGGTAAAAAGTAACCGTAAAGAACTGTTTGATATCAAGCTTTTTACGGGAAAAAAATCGTTTTTCTTTTCGATTGTGTCCTAGTTCTATTTCCCAGGATGAACTTCTAAGAACTGCAAAGTTGCATCTGCATTCTCTAAATTGATTTTTTTAGAGACCATCCTTTATTCTCTACGAAAAAAAAGCAAAAACGTTTCCCTGAATAGTTCTTTTGAAAAACATCATTTCTATTCCAAAATTACGTCTCTTCCTGCAACCTCTCATTTATTCCCCCTTTTAAAAAAATATTTTACTCAAACACATTCCATCTCTTGAAATATTTACTGTTATACATCTGATCTCAAACTAAAGCCAGACATATTTAATTGCTGTGTAACTCTTGCTTGTTTATCTGTTTTTTCTTTTCTTTACAAGATGAAAATCTAACAAAAGTTTGTGGAAGAGCTTCGTGACTGGTCATTACACAACAAAAATATGTAATACTATCAACATGAGTTTCAGAATTATCAGATATTTTGATTATTTGCATTAACGAAAATATATTAATAAGAAGGTGTTAAACAATATCAGTCACATTAGCTGACACGAATGTCTTTATAGACATCCCTTGTGAACCTCAGAAAGTAGCCTCCTATAAATTGGAAAAAATAAATAGTTCTGGTCAAATACCTTTATATACTTATTTACAAAGTACATAAAATTTACTAGGCAAAGGAACCAGGGTTGTCAAAATGGCCTGAAAGGAAATGTAAAAAAAAATCTCAAAAGAAAGGAAAATCAGTTTTATATGTATGTATATTTATATTGTATAAGTTCATTTTTATTGGTCGCTTTTATTTATTAATGTGTGAAAAAAGGGTAAGATACCAATATGTACGATTACTTCAATAAGTTGTCTTTGTGACTTTATTTCTTTCAATTATGTATTCAAATTTCTTTAATGGTAAATTTGCAAAGGGATATTTTTTATTAGCGTCAGATCAGACTTATTAATACACGCGGGTTGTTTTAAAAAATTGATGACTGTGTTCGTTTTGTTATACTATCTTCAAGAAAGGCTTTGAAATAAAAAAAAAAACATTATCATATGAAAAGATAGTTATTTCGTTGATGTGTGATAAAATTTTAATATATATATTTTCATAGAGGTAATAATATTTGATCGTAAGATAAACAAAATTTTATGGTTACCAATCCAATACGAAAATTTACTTGTACGATTTGAATTAAATAGGAGTATTCAGTTGACGGTGCGATTACGGAACAATGGTTGTTAATTGACCATTAGTTGAATTTTTGCCATGCACATGAGGAAGCGTTCAACTCATATGCATTAAGTAAACCACTGATGAAAAAAATCATATTTTTTACTGTTGATTGATTGTTTCCTCCATACTATTTGCATTTGACAATTAGTTAAAAACTCCTCTATTTTCCTAACAGTAGACCATTAGTTTTAATACTCCTCTATTTTCTTTACAGTAGACCATTAGTTTTAATACTCCTATATTTTCTTTACAGTAGACCTTTAGTTGAATACTCCTCTATTTCTTTGAAGCAGTAAACTCTGTTTTTCTTTACAATAGACCGTAAGTTGTATACTAGCTCCTTTTTATTCTTTGAAGTTCATCATTAATTGAATTTTCCATTATTTACTTTGCAATTGACCATCATTTGAAAACGTCTATATTTTCTGTTGAATATTCTAGTATATAGTGCGCATGTATGTTGCATTTTGAAAAAAACAAACAGAGCATGGGCATGGAAAAGCTATCATGTTTCTAATGGATTTTGCTAGACGCATTGACTTATACAGTTGACGGTTTACTTTGACATTTCAACCTGTATCATGTACAGAGGTACAGAATTGATAATCGATAAGAAAAACTTTTCAATGGTCATTATCAAGGTATTGTGCTATGGGCAGTGGCACCTGATGGCTTAGAACTGAGGGTTGTGTGGTTGTCATTCTCTTCAAGGGCAACTTACATTTTTTTTGAAATAGCCCTTTCTGATTTGAGTAAATGTTGAGCCGGATATATTTACGTATATATGGTTAAAAGTGTAAAAATAAGCCGTCATCAGTTAAGGTCAGCGCTCCTTGCAAAAGTCCAAATGGAAAAATTTAAAGCGATGTTGGTATATTCTTCTTTATTTTCTGTCAGAATAAATACATACGTATTTGTTTAAATAAAGCAAAAGCATAATTTTACCAAAATCACAACAAGACACTTGCAGGATAAATTATCGGATATCTTTTAATGTTTTAACTAGGGCACAACAGTCTAGACCTGTTTGGACTATCACTTACTAGCTTCAATATTCAGTATGATATCTTTTAATCATGTTAATATCTTAACCAAAAATGGGAATTATTAATTCACTTTAAAATCTTCTTTCTATATTTCTATCTTGATATAATGAGGTTAAAATCAAACTGACTGTTACATCGCCAAATTCCAAAACAACTCTATTTTTAGCCTTTAGACTTCGAATAAATTGAGAGATATCTTTAAATTTAAATGTTTTCCCTCTTGATAATAAAGTGAAAATGTGATAATTAAGAGTATGACCCTTAGTTATATCTTCCATCAAATGATATCTAATTACTTAAATTTACAGAAAGGGATACATCTGTTGTGAAGGTTACTATCAAGAAAATGGAACATGCAAAGGTAATTAAAATTCTAGAAAGAAAGTATTTAAATCAGAACCGATAATCATACCTCACCATTTATTCTGTGTGCAATAATTACACTAAGTTTCTTATTTTTGATAACAGTTTGTCCAAGAGGGTGGTATGGCAAAAATTGCACAAGAATGTGCCCCGACAACTCTTATGTCGTGAAACATGTAAATGCACATTTAAGGAACCATGTCATCCAGTACAAGGATGTATGTTGAATTCCATTTTGTTCTTTAACAATCTATGATTCTTGTCGAAGACACGAATGGTTGCGTTCTAAACTTTTGTAGTATAGTTCTAGCGTTTTTATGAAATTTCTTTATTTAACTCAGGTGTGCCATTGGGAGTATGCAGTGGTATTGACGAGTAAAACAACTTTCTTTGTATTTATTCTGAACTATCGATTGATGCAAATTGTAGTTTATTACTCAGAATTGATTAGCTTATAACATAACGTCATCCTTTATCATTTTATATAATTTTTTCAGCGAATTCGGATGTTGTTCCAATTACTATCAAAGCGAAAAAAATAAATGCTCAGGTGTGTTTAAGATTTTAAAATGATTTACTGTAAAGAACAGGTACGGGTTCAATATTTGAAAATAGACGGGTTTAATGCATTCAAATATGTTTATAAGAAATTGTTACTTTTTGAATTGTCTGAGAGAGAGAGAGAGAGAGAGAGATCCAAATGGGTCTTAATATCAGTTTATGAATTAAAAGAACTAATATAAAGTAACATGTTTCATTCACATTTTCTCGAGGATTGATAAAACAGCATGATTATATTTAGGATCTCGCATGATTTGTAGTTGGATATCATAATGATTTTTATACAATGATTTGTGTTTTTTATAATGAACTTTGGCGAGGAGATAAAAACACAACACGAATTAGTTAAAAATAATATCCAACTGCAAATCATGGGATATTCTTTTTATCCCATGTTTAATACTTCACAATCAATGTATTACACAGTTTTTGTATATAGAGGACTCAACTTTATTTTCATTTTAAAATTACTTCGTTACTCTAACGCTAAACCCATTGTGATGTCACAACTGTTCGATACGAAAACGATATCACATGAGCTGGGATCCATGGGATAAAGAAGTAAACATGGGATAAAATAAGAAACCATACTAGGTCTGTACCTTAATTTACACATGTACGAGTATTAATAATCAAAAGGTACTAATGCTTGATTTAGTGTTTCTAGTGTTTCAGGAGGTCAGTATTTTTACGTTGTTCCTAATTCGGTTGCTTAATAATCACTGTTTCTTATCTTCACATTTTACATTTTAGTTAGATGATTCTTTTAAATATCCGTCTTTGAACATTTAAAGGTTGTTTTCCCGGCACGTTTGGCCATAACTGCGAAGAAATTTGTCCAAATGGTACATATGGCTATTTTTGTCTTAAGGAATGCAATTGTGGCTCAGGTGTTACCTGTGACAAACAATTCGGTTGTGTTGATCAAGGTAATTTTATTTTGGTGTTCATATAATTTTTGATGAGTCAATGATTGATTGTATGCTGTTTAAAGTCCCTTTGAGAATTTTTTTTACATATAGAGACCTTAATGAGTGGCGGTGATTCGCTTCAAATCTAGACCTATTTTTGGCATCTGAGTCATTGAGTAGCAAGTTGTTTTTTTCGTGGCAACCTTTTCAGGACACGGCAACTAGGTTTTTAGTGTCTTATCCAAAAGATCTTCACTTTTGAATTCACTTTATTATCGGCGCTTGGCGACGGAGGTGCCACTGCATATTTTAAGTCTTAGGCTTGACTCAGCAATCGAGACAAAGGAGAATCGAATCGGTCTTACCATCCAAAAAACTTTACGATGATATATGATAAAAAGTACTAATAATACTAATAATCAAATAATAATTTAAAATAAATGAAACAAAAAAGAACTTTGAAAAATCATTATACAGTATCTTTTGAAATAAAATAAATAAAGCAGGTGCATTTTTTGATTTGTTTCTAGCTTGTCCTCCTGGAATTTTTGGCTTAAACTGTTCACATCACTGTCCTATTGAACCGTCAGATAGTAAAAAATCTGTTTCAAAACTTTTATCGATATTTTGAACAAATGTACATTAAAAACAACACTACATGTAGTTTGTTTAGATAACAAAGATTTATGAGCACTGTATCTTGCTTTGGACGCACATTTAAATGTTCGTTATCATTAGAATTACTGGTTAAAAGCAATGTATACTAGATGTACTGTGAGTACGAAGCTTTCCATATGACAATAATAATGATAAAGTTCATATATTGCCATGGGAGAGCCAAAAAAAGTGTCAGATCAAAAAGTAAAATAAGAAGTCACAGTGGCACTAGATAATAAGAAATCTGTGAAGGTACATTATTATCATTACATTTTATTCAGTGGTTCAAAATGAGTTGAGGATAAGAAATAGGTGCCGCTCATTTTTATAGCAAATATGACAGAATCCGTGTGTTTGGCTAAAGAAATTTGAAATATTTGTTCGATCAAAAAATAAAATGGAGGTGCTCAATGACACGTTTATATAAAATTATCTACATTTCTAATGTATTTGTCCCAAATAAAAATACAATTGTTAATGTACTTTATTTCTACATAAATGCACCGGTTCATTGGTAGGCATGGTTTAAGAAAATCAAAGTACGCAGAAGTACAGAGAGCCGGGCTCATTTACAGACTAGAATGGATTTCTTACATGAATCACGTTTATATTCTGATGAAAAATTATTTTAAAACTATCAATATAAACGATAAGACACTGACAGTGAATTTTTCAATCCTAATACCACGGTCCGATTTTGTCAGAATCAGAATTAATCTGGTACCGCAGCTGAATGTAAACAAACAGGCCAGTCTGGTTCCCCCTCCTGCTTTACCTCGTATGTGTAGAGAACTACGGTAACACTGATTATCAAAAATCCTTACGCTAACGAACTATGTTCTTTGACTTATGAAGTTTCAAAGTCATTACTACTAATGTTAATTTTATATAGATAAAACTTCGTTTTATTTTTGTTGCTTTATTTAGCGTTTGTATTATCTCAAAAGCGGTTGAGAATAAGGACTATATTTTTGCACGTAACTTTGAAATGGCGACTATGGGGTTAACATCCTGCTTTGAACAGGATCACATAAGCCGGAATTGCTCTTTGAGCAATAAGCTCGGCTAATAAGGAGCGGGGCGGGACAAATATAGACAGAAGCTGGAGCTAGGGCATGTGGATTTGCGGAATAAAGAGCATGTATATATAAAAAGAAAAACTGTCAGATTTTTTAGTTTCATGACAATGATCAATATGTTGGCTTGTGTGATAATTTTATGCATAAATGCCTTCGGTATGGGTAATTTAGCGATTGAATTATTTTCACACCATTACCGAAAGTGAAGTTTGAGTCCACTTAACAATCAAAGTACTGAAAGTACTGAATCGAGGTGACGTCTTCCAGTAAAATGTGAAATTCATCCCCAAGTAACTGGCATAAACAAAAAATTTAATCTAGGAGAAACACCAATGAAAATCACAGGAAAGAAAAAAGTCATCAACAAGACAATGTATTTTGTAACTTATTTGATGTATAAAATCTGAACTAGTTATCCTTAAGTACCCGTCACCATAAAAGGAAAATGTCTCGCATTTCTCTTCAATTATATTTAAATTTGATTTGTTTCTTGTTACACAGTAGCTGCAGGTCTGTAGCTCTCCGAAAAAAAAAATTCAAAGACCGGAGAGCTAGGGTGCCACCCATTGAAAAAAAAACCTGTGTATTTATTGAGAACAAAGAAGTGCGCTGTTTCTCGATTAATTTCTCCGTGTTTTTAAACTGTCATCTCAAAATATTAATAACCGTGTGTTCCTAACATATTCTTTTTCTGTTTCCACAACAAAACATTCCTTATAATTGTTGTTAATAGCCCTACTGGTACTGAAATTGAGATTATCAAATATATTTATACTGCAATTTTGGTTTGCAAGATAATTCAGTCCAACGCACTGCGTGCATATGTATATTACGAGAGTACTTTTAAGAGGAGTTAGGAATTATACAATAAATTTACCTTTTTTAATTGAATTAAAAATCTATATCATTATTAGGATTTAAAATATTACTATCAAATTAAAATACTTAGCCTGAGGTATAGTAAAAAATATA
The DNA here is from genome assembly GCA_003671525.1 of Saccostrea glomerata. NCBI lineage: Eukaryota > Metazoa > Mollusca > Bivalvia > Ostreida > Ostreidae > Saccostrea > Saccostrea glomerata. Next base: position 357,502 of record PRKT01000065.1, on the reverse strand, counting down.
TTATATCTACAGCTTGAAAACAAATTATTCGCTATTATCAATGTAAAGTTTTTTCATCCTCTTCCAAGTTCATTTTCAAACTTCTTATAATTACTTTCTTTATTTTGAATTCTTAAAATTCAAGAAGAAAGCTTCATTTTGGATTGTTTAAGTGTATACTGTTCTCTCTCTAGCCTGCGATTGACGTTCAATACACATACATGTAGGTCACGATCTCTGCTGCAGCCAGTTGTTTACATTTTACCCTTGCTAAAATAGTTCAGAGCGTAGGGATACTTCATATCTTATTCCCACTCAGAAACTTGTATCTAGTATTTGTAAATCCATAAAAACACTACTTATTGCTTGGAAATTAAATTGAATACATTGCAGATATTGTTTCGTGACTGAATATCTGATTTCAATACATGCATAATCAGCTAGAGGACTATATTTCTTAGAGAACTTTGAAGAAATCCTCTTTGCCTCTGTTGCGGGGTTTATCGGGATTGTTGGTGCATTAGTTGTAATCACAGTACTATTCAGGAAATGGTATGCATATCAATAATAAATTAATATGATAAAAGTTTTGAGTGTAATTCTCTTCTAACATTTTGTGGGGATTTCTTAGAGCATCCACATGTAGGAGCCGAAGGCTGGAATGTAAATATTTACTGAATTTGAAAGGAATGACTTTGCTTCACCGCATGAAACCCATCATAGAAGACACTTAAAATAAGAAAAGCTTACTAAATATTGCTTCACAGTTATCCTTCTCTCTCTGGAAATAAGACAATATTGTAAGTTTAATATTTGTATACCCCTTTTTAAATACCGGGTATGTACATAAAATGTCATATAATGGTATCTTCTTGTTGTCGGGTTTAGATGATCTTTGACGTCAAGGGTCAAATCCAATTGTCTAAATACTTCGATCAGTATAAATGGCAGTTATGAATCTTTGTGTATTGATTAAATGATACATGCAAAAGACATCTAGAATGAGGAGTTATGTCATCTAAGGTCGAGGCTAAATCTAGTATATTATCAAAGTCCAATGGTGTATTTAACATGTGTGATTACTGTAAAATCAAGTTTTCGAGGGGTCAAATTTTCGTGGTTTGAGGAAAATATATGAGCTCGTGGGGTATTTTTGATTTTGTGGTTGAAGAATTGTTCAGTAGTAATACATATGTAAAATTGCATATCGTGATGGATATATATTCGTGAGTCTCGTCATACCTTGAAAACCATCAAAAGTACCCCCCCCGAAAATTTGTGATTTTACAGTATTTCAAATTATTAACTTTATAATGCTGTGCTTATCAGCTATCAAAGTTTGTTGAAGAAAACTTCTTTTCTTTATATCGAGTAAATAATTATAAGGTCAAAGACAAACAAAAAAGAAACTATTTTCGAAAAATATTCCACTTAAAATTTTGTGAACCTTTGCGAGATAATCAACAATTGTGTTCACAAACATCAGTTCCCGCTCGTTCTGTTTATAAATCAGGTCTTGCAGAATGGTGGTTCAATTTATAAACTGATAAAAAAAAACTTTTTATATATCGTAAGAAACTTCTTGCTAGATAAAGAAAAATTACAAAGTATGAACATCTGCAATGAATTTAACTGAAATATGTATGTGCAATGACATAGAATTCTGCAGTTTGATTATGTATCGCAGAATATAGTGATCATTCAATTAATGGAGAGGCGAGCTTCATCTGGTTAATTTTGTAAATTTTTGTTTGCTTAGATTTCTTTACCTGAAAGAATTCTATTTCTTATAGGATCATTGAACATTTCAATTTCAAATTACTTATCTACATTGACCCTTATTTATCTGGACACATAAGTTAAAGGGCAATATTCAATTTCATATTTTCTCTCTAGCTACAGGAAGGGCCCTCCAAACATTTATGACCAATCTATCAATCTCAGTAGAGAAGCCAATGAAGAACAATATGATTATGAAGCTCTTCAGAAAAACAAGGAACATAAAGGGGGATCTGAGGAACCATTGACTGGACGAATAGACCATAACACTGAAACTACACAGCAAATAAATAATGTGCCGAATGTATATATTGATATTTGTGGCTAATCATACTTCTATGGCATGCTTTTAAAATGTTGTGTACTTGCTTATATATGTACCGAAGCTGTATAATACTAACTAACTTCATTCTTGGAATTTGAATATTTATCAAATATATACACGTTACTTGGCTATAAGTCTTTAATTTTAACAAAATTGTAGTGTTACGTAAAATACGTAACAGAACGACACACAGATTATTAATATTTTAAAAGACGTAAATATTTTATAATAATGTAACATTTCCACTGTTTGCCAAAAGGTAATAAAAAATGAGTAAATAAAGTTATTCTTTAATTTTTGTTTTGCAAATAATAATTGGAACTGTATTTAATATTTGTCTTTAGAATATGAGAGAATGAAATTGTACAGTCATTAATTTTCGAATTCACACTTATGTAATTTATTAATGGCCTTTGACATATTTTGTTTTTTTTCCCTGCATGCACTATCCATGAGTTGTTTTAATTTGTATAAAGCATCCGTATTTTCTCTCTGAACCTCCATATTATAGCTCTACAAGAATTTTTAAAAATTGCAAAGAGTCGAGATAAAAAAAAATGGCAATAAGACAAAACTCAATTTAACAAAAAACGAATATATGAATGCTTGAATCACACTAGTCCGAAATATACCGTATAAGTAGAAATTTTAGCGAGACGCAAATTTAGCGATTTGTCCTGAAAAACTGGTAATTTATTTTTTGTGATATATTAAATAAAGCGATTTTAAAATGCACATTAAAGAAGTTATAACAAATTAAATGCAGTTAATTTTTATCGATATTCAATTTTAGCGATCTCGGCACCCTCGCTAATAATACCAAAATTAAATCCTAGCTAAAAATGCTACTTATACGGTATGACGTTTTTTTGGCTTTGATATTTTACCTCCAACTGGAGGCGGAATGATCGAGTTGAATCTGGAAACTTGCGAACCGAATTTAATTTCAAAGTCACAAGCTATCAATAGTACAATACTTAAAGTACTTACCAATATAGTTTTTATTGGTCATTTAATAAATGATAAAAACCTTTGAAAAGATTTTATCACACTGTCGAGATTTGTCATCATTTCGTGCATTTTAAAATCTTGCAAGTCCTGTCACGAAACGTGAAGAGATATTTTCTTTTCATCGATATTGGTGAGTACTAAAGGCATTGTTCTTTTGATAAATTCTAATTTCGGCATTTAGCTCGGTTCGCAAGTATAAAAAAAAAAACTCCTGTTGGAGGACGGCGAAATTTCGAGTTTTTGTAATGGAGCCGGTGTAACGACGAAAAGTGACCCCCGTAGAATATTGACCGGGGGTCATTTTTCTACGTAGAAATTTGACCCCCTGGTCAATATTCTACGTAGAAAAATGACCCACTTTTCTGTAGAAATTATGGTCTTGGGGTCGTTTTTCTCCGTGTGCATTGTAGAAAAATGACCTCGTAGAATAATGACCCCTTGTCATTTTGAGATGCAAAAACACTAGTTTTGGTAGGAATATTCTTGTTAGGCGAATGAATACGGGTAATATTAAGCTGCCTTATGCTTTGAAGTGTTAATTTCTGAAAGCTTTTAAGCTTAAATATCGAAATTAAAGCTATACAACACCCAACATTAATAATACAAACCGTTTTATCCCCATTAAAGAAAAACAATATCTATTAAAATGTTCTAAGGCTATTAGAGAAAAGATACGCACATTCATAGAATCGTTTATTACATTTTATACAGTAAGTTTCCACAGTTGTCAATTTAATCTTTTAAAAAGGGCCATTTTCTCGCTGGTGTCTGAAAAAAAGTTTTAAAAATTTCCATAATTAATTATAAATCTCTTTGATTTTACTCTGAATAAATAATTTGCAAAACTCAAAATAAAGTTTTATTTTTCAAACGTTTAACGTTTTTAATCCCTATACTTTTAAAACTGTAGTCTTGTCCCATGACTTCGTTATTGTGCAAGGGGAGGGATCATGGGACAAGACTATTAAAACTGGCGCGAAAAAAGGTGCTAGCTTATAAAATTAGATCTTATAAAAAATCGTTTTCTATGATTGTAGTTTCAAGCCTCTCATAAAAAATAGGGATGATTTAATTTGTAAAAATAAGTACGAAATTAAATTGCCTCTGACCTATGATACAAAGGAAATAAAAAGTGGTTAGCGCAAAACCTGTAAAATGTCTTGTCGTTTGCTAATGTCAACAAAACCATAGCAAAGTGGGGGTTGTAGTATAAAACATGATTTACTGAGAAAAGAGGTGCTCGTCTTTCCAAAAATTGGCACATGTAGTATCGCTTTCCCCGTTCTACATGTACTTACATGTGATGATTTTAAGAGTTTTTTACCAATAGAAAAAAACAACAACAAATGTTAGATTATGAAAAAGTTGTCACTTTACATATTATACGGTTTCGGGGGTATATATTTTTTTTTACCTGCCCGTCCGTCTGTCTGTTTGTCTAATTGTCCGCAAATACTTGAACCTTGCCCATAACTTTATACTTGTTGGGACTATGACTTTCATATTTCAGTTGTATTTTTGTGACAAGACCTTTTTTGTGTACATCCAATTTTGACCTTTTGAACATGACCTTGGAGTTTGACACAACTTTTACTTTAAAGTAACTTTTACTTTGGCATTAACTTTTGTGCCAGGACTTTACATGCTTTAGATATCGAAGTTACTTTTATGCAAAGTTAGTGTCTATAAAATCTCAGAAGAAAGGGTATCTTACAGCAACCATTTGACAGATGTCTGTGGGCTAAAAAGTGTTGAAAAGGAAAGGTATTTTTTTAATTTATAGATATCTCTGAACCTTGAACTATTATTCACTCAGATGTAAATTTTTGCTTGTTTTAGAGGATTTTTTAAGATATCATTATAAGAACGTTTTCGATGTGTATGGTATTTCCCATTTTCCCTATATACAGGAAAAAGTATAGTGCCTTAAGGTAGGATTCTTCTCTGGTTTCTGACTAGATGAAACATTCAACGTATATTTGCTTATATGTCTTATAGATTAATGTGAAAGGAATTTAAAAGACCATATTTTTCTTTCCTCATCACTAATGTACAACTTTAAATAGAAATGGTAAACTGCGTTTGAAAACTAGCAGGGACTATATTTTTGGCGGAATGGTGGCGTATGAAAATATCTTCTTTTCTGCCTCTCAAAAATATAACAGAACGATGAATTTAGTTATAATTTTTACACAATCGAAGTCTTGGACAAATTTTCAAATGTAAGTTAGATTAATAAAGAGGGACTAACCTTTCAAAATATATCAAATAACTAGAGCAAAGCTCGATGCAAAGCAACGAGTAGGTCTTCCGTAATGTTTGGCGGGAAGTAGCTTTCATTTTTTACAGAAATGAGAAATAACGTCAAAAAATGGTTTGAATCCTCTAAATCCATGTTAATAAATGCAAAAATAAGCCATTTTTTGCTACTTCAGGTTTGACCGGAAGTGACGACGATGGACGGAAAATTAATTTTAATGGTCCCAGAGACATATGTTACCCCAAAACTTCTCAAGAACAGCAAAAATATGCGTTTTCCGACTACTTCCGGTTTTGCCGGAAGTGACGACGCCGGACGTATTTTGAGGACTTCAATAGATTAAGCTTGACATTTTGAACAACTTTGCTTCTTTGACGTATCACAAATTCTCAATACTTTTGACGAGCCCATTAGATAAAGCAAGACATTTTTAACAACTTTACTTCTTTGACGTATTACAAATTCTCAATACTTTTTGAGATATAGAGGAAAAACTTTTGGCCCTTTTTGGCCCTTTATTATAGGGGCCAGCCTCTTATCGTTGATATCTTCCTAAAGATTGTGACATTCTCAACAAGTTTTGTTCTATATGTCTTTACAAATGTTAACATGTAAAAAGATATTGCAGAAAAGGTGTCAAAAACTTCTAAGTCCCTAATAGAACTTTTTTCGAGCCATAGCCAGCGCCGACGTGCGGCACTTCCGGCTGAAGACGGAAGACCTTAAATATGATTTTTCAAACAATCTAGAACTTTATTAGCTTTTAAACGCTTCCTATCAAAGTGCAGATTTGAGCCAAAAATCCATAAAAAGTATTTTTTCTCTCTTAGTAAACGATCAAAACTTTTTGTTTTTGTATCATTTTGTACATTTATAAGACTTCTTTATTATATGTGAAAATAAGAAAAAGTTAAATATAGGAAGCATCTGAAAATACCTAATATATCCTAAAAAATTAAGAAAAACAGAGAAAATTCGGATTAGCCAATATCCAGTTAAGTTGAATTATTTATGTAAATTTTGTAATATCATGCTATAAACCCGATTTAGTAATATGTTCTTATGCAAAAAGAACAAGCATTAAACTTTTGATATAGAAGTAGGAATCACATGATTGGCAACAGTTATTTCTTATTCTTAATGTCAAGGAAAAAGATAATGACCTTGACCTGACCTTGCCTCTAATATAAAACGGTCAAATCTAATTTTACTGACACTATCACTTACTGATATTGTCTTCTTGATTCTGTGAAAATTTCATTAATTTTTAAACATTAGAAATATGAGAAGAATCCTACCTTAAATAAGGTAGTTAAAAAGTATGTATTTTAAAGCAGAATGCATACAGATGTATGTCTAAGTTGAAAGATAAAAGCTAAGGTAATTGAATTTAAATAGTTAAATTACGTTTCTTTTCTGGCTTCTATGCAGTGCTTTTGGATTTGTAAAGAGTTTATGGTTATTAGAACCATATCATGACTTTCGGAACAAAACCTTTGAATGATAAAAAAATCATTAAAATATATAATCATAAATGTATGCTTCTCAATGAAGAAGGGATATGGAGATCACGAACAGTATTCAATATCAAAGTCCATTACACAATACAAAATAGGAGCAGAGCAAACACGGACCTCCAAAACATCAGAGGTGGGATCAAGTACAATGGAGGAGTGAGCCTCCCCTACTGACCGTTCACACCCGCCGTGTACTCTTTGTCATGATCGGGAAATAACGGAAAAATTCGTCGTTAATTCAGTGTATAAATAATGGACTAACAATGAGTATGAAAAACGCCAATCAACATTTGACTCAATGATAAATTGTATTTGCTGACAAGGTCATTGTTTCAGCCATAGAACTTACTAATTGATGACTTTAAACTAGACTACTGATATTCTTGTTTCATCAACTTGCTTGTCAATAATTTACAGGTGATGAAGGTATATTGCTGCATAAGTAAGGGAAAATGACGATTGAAAAGTTCAAGTCATCACGTTTATCATATAGCTTGGTTGCTAGATTACAATTAACGTCTTTTTTCAAGTAAAATATCCAAGTATGAAACAGATATGTCAGACTCTGTGGTATATTTATCTCTAGCATACCAGGATATATCTTATCGACGTAGGAATGTAAATAACCACTGTTAATTGACAATACTTCGTCGAAATATCTAAATGTCGATTTGAAGGCCACAGCAAGTGTTTTCTTCTTTCCACGCATACGATTTTGGCACAAATTTTGCTACAAACGAATACAAAATTAGGTCTGCTGATACGGAGCGCAATTGGTATCCATGGGAATTCCAATAGATTGTTGGAAGACCAGGTCTCAAAAATAGATATTGTCAATCAGAAACTCAAGCATCTTTGATGTCAACTTCAGAGTACTTGTGTGTGCAATCAGAATGTGTTTTAACAAAGTAATTTTGCAAATGACCAATGACCAGGTAAGTAAATTTTCGAGCTCCAATTTTATTGAAAAAGCAGCTGTCAATGATATCGAAAAGCCTGATTTTTAATTTGTCGTGGGGAATGGTTGTTATAAACTTGAAAAGTATTTAGTTTTTAAGCTGTTGATTTTGGAAAAATTTTAAGATTTCAAATTTTCCAAAAGTTTTTTTGGAATTTTTGAGTATCCACATCTGATTCACACCACTTCTTGAATATATTGCTGCACAGTACTCTTGAAGTTTTTCATTGGGATTCTGCGAGCCAGAAATAAATCCATACCAGATACTTTGATTGTGATGCTACTATTACGATATGCAATCAAATATATGTTGGAAAGGATTAAATTCCCCCTAATTGCATTTAAAAGTATGAAAAAATAGCAGGAGACACTGTTATAGCATAAAAAAGTAGGGGGTCAAATTTCTATGGGGGTCATTTTTCAACGTGTGTGAAGTCGTAGAATTACTGGTCTGGAATGTTTTTCTACAGTCAAAAAATGACCCTACTTGTAGTAGAATATTGACCGAGGGTCATTTTTCTACGTAGAAAAATGACCCCCAAGTCAATATTCTACGGGGGTCACTTTTCGTCGTTACACCAGTTCGGATGTTTTCCTGGCATGTAAAATATCAAAATCGTAAAGATGCTAGGAAAACGTCAGATTTTTCGGACTAGAATTACACAAATTACGGAAAATGAGATGTCATAAGCGTTACTATAATTCAGTATATTACAAAGAACATGTTGCATGCATCAACACCCATAAGCTCACATCTACAAACCATTTAGCAAACCATTTAGAAAATTTCCATTTAATATTTCATTAAACAATATCACTGTGTAGAAAAGGACTAGGGTAAAGTGCGTTACCCTAGTCCAAGATGGCGACAAGCAAATACGCTTCGATCATTTTGCACTTTGTTTCAGCGTTATACAGATTTGTATTATAAATTTTGTCGTTAAAATTGAATTATTTCGTACAGAAGAACACAACTATTGCAAAAAGGCGGCATGACATGCGCTGATTAAAGCCAGATTGCGAATACAAAATTTGAGCATGATTAGGGTAAAGTAAATTTTTTATTAGGGTAAAGATATTCTAAGCTTTTTTGGTGACTAGGGTAAAGTACGTGTAAAATATCATTTTCCTTGTTTCAGGACCTAAAAGATCCTTTTTTGAGGGATGTTAACTCCTTCTAGACACCTGATCCGACTTCTGGAATTTCAGTTTCCAGGGGTTTGTGTTTTATACCCTGTCCACATATTTTTATTGTTTACAGTTTTCAGTGATAGATCACTGTTCGTTATCCTACCTTTTTCATTGAGCAGACTCGACACACACTCTGGGCATTTTAATAAAATCATTGCACAAAACACTAATAAACGGAAAAACTCTGATTCAAATATGAACCGAGAGCAAATTCCAGTGGCGAATTACTACTTCTTGCAGTTATGTTATGATCCTATTTATGGATATAATATAACAAAATGAGTAGGAAAAACAACACCCTTTTCATTTAGTTAATTGTGGCAAAAATATTTCAAACATCTACAAATCAATTATTTAAAAATTATAAAGAAAAGGGGGGGGGGGGTATTTATTTATTTATTGTATTGACGAGTGCATAATGGCCAGAAATGGGGTGTTTGTAGTATTCTTACACTGGATCTACGATCGAGAAACGATGCGAAAAATTATCATTGCTGTATTCTAGGGTAACTGGCAAAGCATTTCTTCGAGAGACAAAATAAATCTATATTCGGGGTTCTGATTCTTATAATTTCTTTATGTAAGGTATTTCTTTAAAGGTGTTCCTCTGACAAAATGAACACATGTGAAACGTTTCTGTTTTTGTAAAAAGTGCACGAAGATTTTGCTAATGTTGACGTTTTACCGTGTTCAACTATGTACACATCACTGAGTATATACGGACTGATTATACTGGTGGGTTGGTTTTGCATTCCCACATTTCTACTATAATTTTTCTGGATTATACTTTGAATATATTTTATTAAAACACAAAAAAATTTTCACTTCTCATAAGTACATGTATTAAGGATAAAATTTGCTTTGCAAGAATGTATCAATTAAACGCATCCCGAAATTCCTAGTTCCAATAATTTCCAGATTTATAGAGTAAGTTTTTAAAATTATATTTCCGTGTGAAATGCTATAGTAACATAGGTAAAACTCCAAAGTCGATGATGACGCCAAAGTCCTATGGTCTGCGCGAACCCCCGATGGTTTGTTATCGCATATCAGTCATAATATTATGCCGAAAATTTTAGAAAACAATTAAATCAAATTTGTGTCTAAGCACCTTTAAAGTTGCATTAAAGTATTCAAAACAGCACAAATAAAAGCAGTAGTATTAAATCTTTCATAAATTAAGAACTATTCGAATAAAAAGTTCCTTCTTAAGGGAAGCCGAGGTATTGACTTCGACTACTTAATGACATCACTTTTGTAAATGGAACATATGGAGAAAACCAACAGTGTTTAAGATCAAAAGTCCTTAAAACAATTACAAAATAAGAGCAGAGCAAACAAGGACCTCCAAATTATTGGAAGTGGGATCAGGTGCCATGGAGGAGTGAGCATCCCCTGCCAACCGGTCACACTCGCCGTGTACTCCTTGTTATGATCGGGAAATGACGGAAAAATCCGTCGTCAATTCAGTGTATAGATGATGGACTAACAAATGAATAAGTTTGAAAAACGCCAGTCAGCATTTGACTCAATGATAAATTGTATTTGCTAACAAGATCATTGTATCGACCATTGAACTTACGAAATGATGACTTCAAACGAGACTGTTGAAATTCTTGTTTTATCAAGTTGTTTGTCAATAATTTTCCTCGTTTTAGAAATTGTTCATACGTGAGCATGCTCTTGCGTGTCAACTGAGATACTAGTATATAAACACCGTTTGCAGGTGATGAAGGTATATTGCTGCATAAGTAAGGGAAACTGACGATAGAAAAGTTAAAGTCATCACGTTTATCATAGAACTTGGTTGTTAGATTACCATTATAACGGCTTTTTCAAGTAAAATATCTAAATATGAAACAAATGTCTTAGACTTTGTGGTATCTTTTATCTCAATCTCACCAGTATGTATCGTATCGGTATTAGAATGGAAACTAGAGCAAAGCTCGTTGCAAAGCAACGAGTAGGTCTTCCGTCCTGTTTTGACCGGAAGTGACGTCTACAAAAGAAAACAATGAGCTAAGTCGTCTCCAGTCACTTTTTAATTTCAATTTTGCATCAAAACCTTAAAAAATAAGCTATTTTTTGGCTACTTCCGGTTTGACCGGATGTGATGTCGACGGAAGGAAAATTAAGTTTTATGCTTCCAGTGACATATGTTACCCAAAAACTTGTCAAGAACGGCAAAAATATGCATATTCTGACGACTTCTGGTTAGACCGGAAGTGACGTCGTCGGACGCATTTTGACGACTTCAATAGATTAAGCTTGACATTTGGGCAACTTTGCTTCTTGGACGTATTACAAATTCTAAATACTGTTTTAGATATTTGGAAATTTTTTTTTGGCCCCTCTAGATCCCATAATTTAGGTGTCAGCCCCTTTATCGAGATATCATTTGAAAGATCTTGTAATTTTGCACAAATTTTGTTCTATATGTTTTAACAAAATATTTTTAGTTTAGAAGATAAAAAGCAAAATATGTGTAAATTTTCGCTCTTTTAGGCGTTCTAGTTTTTGACCCCTGTATAGCGCCATTTTGAATAGAGAAATCGAAAAACAAAAACCAATACGCACAACTTCAATCCTTCTTTTATCTAAAGTCAGTAGAATTTCTGCTCCAGCTTTAGCCGTCTCTGAGCCTTTGTCTGGAAACGAAAGCCTATAAATTTTCGTTTAAAGGGAAATAACTCAAAACCGGAAGTGAATTTTTGGAATGTTAGACAAAATTCTGATAGAGTTTAGTAACATCTATAAACTCTGAAAAATTGAGCAAAATCCATTGAGAAATGAGTGAACAATGAGGCCTCAAAATTGACGTCTAGGAAAAGGAAAAAAAAAAGAATAATAAGAATAATCTTAATCATCAGAATCAGTAGAAGGTCTCCCGTTGGAAACGGAAGACCTTAATTAATCATCAGAATCAGTAGAAGGTCTCCCGTTGGAAACGGAAGACCTTAATTACCATTGTTAATTGACAATACGTCGTCAAACAAAACAAAACAAATAAAAACAATAAAACAAACTCAAAACCATTTTTTGTGGATATTGATACAGCTATGCCCATCATAATACATTGTCAAAAAATGTTTTATTTATATACATTCACTGTTATATAACGATTAATTTTGCTTCCGTGATTTTTATGCAGGGTAAAAAATACTACCTTAAAAAGTAACAGTATTTGAATATTTTCCAGAAAGCCTTTCTCAACTTTATTAATAAAATTGTATAAAGCAGTTGTTCTGTGTACATTTAGTTTGTATAATAAATAACTTTACCCTAGTCTCGAAAAAACTTTACCCTAATCGTAAAGAAAGAGTTCCTCAACTTTACCCTAATCTACGCCAAAACTTTTTGAGGTGTTTTCTGGTTAATTACGCAGAGTTAAATGAAGTATCCTTCTGAGCAAGAAAAACTGATGCTGCAATACAAATTGGTGCAAAATAAAGTAAGGTTTTTCATAAGTATTCACCGATATTTATTCATGGAAATTTGAAGCGTAGGAGCTTGTCGCCATCTTTGACTAGGGTAACGCACTAGTCCGTTTCTACACTGAATATATTTATAAATGGATGTCTTCTTTTTTTCTGACTATTGTTGGTTTAACGTCATCCTTTCCACTCTGATAAGTTAAAATACCTAAGAATAGTTAACTGTTTTGAATTGAAAAAAAATTAAAATTTCCAGTAGTTTATTTAATTTGTTGGAAAGTGACAATGGATTTTGTCAAATTCAAGCTCTTTAAAGAGATGCATAAGTGGGAACAGACTCTATCGTTCTGTTCCTTATAAACTCAAATTGTCAAAGAAAGAAAGAGATGGTTTGAATAAAAGTGACATGAAAAAGGGTTTAAAGGTAGGTTTAAAGCAGTTTGCATGTTAAACACCTTCAAGGTTTGTTTAAAGGTCGCCTTATTGATGATTAACCGGTTATCTAATAGTTAACATTAAGCATCTATAAGACTCCTTTAAGTCGTCTTATGTTGTCTTTAAGCACCAATTTGGACTTTGCTATAATTTCCTAGTGACTTTATGATGATGACTAATTTCTAATTACCAATTACTAATTAATAAATATACAAATACAGACTCAATTTAGGTCAATATGCATTTATAATGACCTAGGATGACAGATATTGACCGAAGATACATGAAGTATATCGAACGAGGGCGTTAGCCTGAGGTCGATATTCTACATGTATTTGACCGTGCATTGAGTCCATATTTATCATACATGTATTATATAATTTCCCAAATTAGTAAGTACAATGTATATCTTCCTAATATTTACAGAGATATTGATATGCTGTTGTTGTTAATCATAAATAAGTTGAATGCAAATGTTTCAAAATTTATTGAATTTTACTCACAGGCACTTGTTTCGGTAAGATATTTTAACCCATAACATAATTAAGGTATCTACCAAATGGAATAGCTTCGAATAACACAGAGTACCCCTTTCCCAGAATTGCACTCATTTACACTTGCAGAGGAAATACATTGACAAATGTCAATACCTAGTCTTCTACGATATTTTATCTACAAAATCATAAATGACATGCTTGTCTTTATTTTCTTTCCTCTCCGTAAACGGCGTCAAAACTCTGCTCGCCGAGTGCAAAAGTCGAATTCAACCATGAAATGATATGTGCAAAATATTTCCGAAAAATGCTAACATATATCGTTGTTAATCGTTAGTATTCTCAGAATCATATTTCTTCACTTCCTCGCAACTCGCAAACAGCCATGTTTTACTCAAGCGAAAGTAAAAACGAGGCAGCTCGTCTGAGTCATTATTCGCTTTCAGTGGTAATTATTAAAAAAATAATTACTACGCATTGACCATACAGGATTTCACATAGTTGTATGATATTAAATAATAACTTACTGGTGCTTGAAATGTTTAATTGGCGTACAACAAATTGATGACAATTTTATTCTCCCTTGGTTTTTGTTGATACATAAATCAATATCAATATGTTTCCTTCGATTTAAATCAATGTATTATTTCATTACTTGCAATACTAAATTATAATTTCGATATCATCAGTTTATCAAACATGTACAGTGTATGTTCATGAACATTCATGTTCAAGGGAATATTTGCAAAATCTGTCCTACCTGAGAAATATTTCCGTATATTGATATATATAGTTTGGAATTGTTCCGGTTCTAGATATATTAATATTGGTGTATTTTATTTCCCGATATGAGCCAAGTACATAGTGATCTGAATCACTAAAGAACACATTGATTTTAAAAGCTGCTTTATCTGAGATACAATGTACATTCCTGGGGTCAATATTAATTTCTAGATAGATTAATACTTGTACTTTGTTCTGACGAAAACATTCATGAAGGTATGCCCATGGTATGAGCAACACTTATTCATCGAAATTTGATTTTCCAAAAATGTAAAAGGCTAAAAGCTCATGTTTTTATGTCCTCCTGAGTTATATGCTGTAGGACCTTATAAAAACGCAACACACCTTCTCTCATTAAAATAATGTTAAAAAAATATTAAAAATTTTTATTGCAAACTTCTTCCACCATACATAGTGTTGATTTTTAAAAATCCACCACCTGACTTACCTGCGCTCATTGTCTGCATGATGTGAGTAGCAGGGTTCTGCATCATTTGAAATGTAACTGTGTGGCAAAGTTTACACGAAGCGCTAAAATTTCGCGGTATTTTCGCGATCAAATTCGCAACTACATCACTATTTATCATAATTATTACAGGATACATTCACGCAATTTTTGAAAATTGCTAATTCTTAACACAAATGGTATGGTCGTACATATTGATACATTTTTGAAAGAAAATTTGCTGTGATTATTTATCAGTTTTCTTGATCTAGTTATAGCATTACAAAGAAGAAACTTCAGAACAGCAAAATATTTTAAAGAGTTCGTTGAACATAATCAAATTTTAAACAATTTATTTACATCAATTAAGTGACTTCGGTACAATGTTATGTTTCACTTACAGTGCCAACATAATTCTAGAGCCTAGGCTCTATAGAAGACATATTTAAATATTTTTTTTAATTATACAATGTAATTTATAGCAACTACCAATTAACCGTTACATTGAAGTAAGAAAACAAATTATTTGTCTTTGTTTTGTCAGGCGTAAAGTCCGGCGAGGGTCCTGCAGATAATTGATTATGCAAGGTGAAGCCCTAGTAATTAAGTGCTCTAACTTTTAAATTTGAAAGACGGTAGAATTGTTCGATTAAAGTTAGATAGAATTTGTGTGTTTAGATTTTCTAATTATCACAGATCTTACTGTGTCGGCAAAATTTTTAATGTTGCATGCATAAAATATGAATCGTTACTGTGTCGGAGAAAATTTTACTGTGTCGGGAGCAACACAGTAAAACAGCTTATGGAGAACCCTGAGTAGTATTGCATGAATATTCAGGCATCTTTTCAAAACACATGGAAAGGAGAAAAGGAATTTTCTCGTTATCAATCAACTTTGTTGGTGAAAGTATAGTCACCACTTACAGAAAAATAGGAATAAAGGCTATTATTATTACTTCATTATTAAATCGAGCAATTGGTTTGCTGTAAGCAGACTTTAGTCAGTGAGAGGTAGCAATGCGTTTTAATTTTCATCCCTGTACAATTGGCCGTTGCTTCATCTTTTAATCAGACAATATAATTAATGATCGTCCAAGACCAGGTCAACCGTTTGTGACAACACGTCAACAGGCGTTCATACGGCATCATTTGCGACAACGGTTTACGGCCCCTGCGACCACGGCGAGAGAAATAATTGGACGTCATGGGAGGCCTATACATCATAGAACAGTTTCTATCTAGAACTAAACATCATGGGATCCGCTGCAGAAGACCTTACAAAGGGCTACAACTAAAGCAGCATCAGCGACGTTACAGATGGGCAAGGCCAAATCTGAATCAGCGCCGAATACAGACTTGTTCATACACTGTCCACACTGAAAACAGATAACAAAATGTAAATATAAATCGGAAAAAGTTATGTTTTTCAGACGAGTCGTGGTTTAATGGCACAATGTAGCAATGCAGACGGCAGATGTCGAATATACCTTACCTCCGTCCGTCTGTTACGCTTTAGGGTACCCATCTCTTATCCGCAACTCCTCTTATACCACTGAGTGAAATTTAATGAAACTTTCACAGAATCTTTATTACATATTGCCATCGTGCACCTCCTATTTTACTTTTTGATCCGACACATAATTTTGGTTTTCTAGCCACAGCAAAACATGGACTTTGTCATCAGTTAATATGTTTTACGGTGTGACCGTTGGGGCGAGCGCAGTTGTACCATCAAAAACACTTCTAACGTCAAGCCGCACGAGATATCTCGACTAGCTGTGACGTCATACGACGTCACAAAGCTCGTCGGAGCTTACGGAGACAGCCGAGCGTCTGTTTGAAACTATAGAACTAGTGCAATTTTTGTCGAAAAACGTTGCAGAGTTATTTCTTGTTTCTTTGAAAGATTTCTACAAACTGAAAGTCTGATATATCCTTTACGTTATTATTTATTTATTTATTCGGCAATATTCGCGCAAAGGACATTGGGTAGTGCAGGAATTCTGGGAATGTTGCACAGAGAAATTTGGCTGACGTATGTACAGATTTCAATCCGAATTTCCTCTGTTCTTACACGTTAGTCTATTGAGCTCGCTTCGCGAGCGTCGCTTCGCGACGCTCGCTGCGCTCGCTATAACCATATGGGAGGCGGGGGTATCAATTAGTGAGCTCATTGCTCACAGTACCTCTAGTCTTTTTAATAGCATCTTCAGAGCACTTGTTTTTACAATCAGGATGAGTTTTTAACAAAGTAATTTTGCAAATGACCAGTAAAATGTTAAGTAAATTTAGAATTCCATTTTTAATAGGGAATGAAAACAATGAAAAGCAGCAATTAGTAACAAGAAATAATAAATAAGAAGAACGAGATAAAAAATATGTTACGACAACAAAGTAACAAGATATCAACGCATTTAATTAAGTAGTCACAACTGTACATGTCCAGGGGGTCGTAACATAAAGGCTACTTAAGTCTAAGACCGTGCTTAAGTAGGACTTAAGTACAGTCTAAAACTTAAGACCGTAACTAAAAGCGTACTTAGATTTGGCAATCTTAGCAAAACTTAGGCGGCCGGTAGAGATGACTTAAGTATATCTTAACTTTCTTGTACATATATTTAGAATTATTTAATGTTGACTTTCGATGTTTAAAGTTTCCTCTATTCATATTATGCATTAAAGAAAATAATTATCTATATTGGACGCTGATTTAAGAATGTTATTTTTTCGTTGGGAGGGGGTGGGGTGGGGTAATCACTGATCCCATTTTCACTCACAGTACAGCACAGCATACATGTAATTACAAAATTTAATTTTAGGGATACGTCTGAAATTAGTAGGACTTCGGTTATAGAAATATCCCGATTTTTGTTTTGTATCCTTGATTATAATTATATCATTAAACCTGCATTTTTTGCTTCTGACATACATGGCATTATACATAGCGGGGATTTAAAATGTATCAAACTTTTTAGAGTTTCAACTTCAAGTGAATAGGCGGTCGATTATCTTTTCTGGGTAAGTGAACATTTATCAAAACAAAAGCGTTACAAGAGGTAAACTGAAAACACCTCAGGTGATAAAACAATTGTCGTGAACATTTACAATGAACCACAATTCGCAACTTTCCGACCGTGCAGTATTTGTTTACAAACAGTCCGAATAGTTTATAACATAATTATAATTTTAATACGAAATCTAATCTAACATAACTTAAACCGATAGGTAAGGACGTCAACTTTAATATGTAATTAATTAAAACCCTAACTGAATCACATTTAGCAATATATCAAAAACTATAGGTTGACTCATGTGAAATATTTTTAACATAAGTCCGACTTAGCTAGGACCTAGCTTAGTTCGCTTTATGTTACGGTTTAAGACATACTTAAGCAGTACTTAGACAGGTCCTAAGATTGTGCCTAAACCGTACTTACGACCCTACTTAAGTCAAAAACTTAGCAAGCTTTATGTTACGAGCCCCTGGACGTTAAACTACAATAAAACATTCAAGGACACAGTTAAAATAGGAATAAACATATTATTTTGATATTAAATGTAAGCTGAGGTTTGCGTAGTCCATTGCTTCATTACACGTACTTAAAGTCAGTACAAATAAGTCACAACAAATAAATTATAAAATATTTCCATATATAGTAACTTTTAGAAAGTTAGGTGAGTTGATTTCTTGATACGTCAACCTAAATGTAAAATCGCGAAGAGAAATGTCAGGAACTATGAAAGTTTTAAAATGCATGTAAATTTCGTGAGTCTGCCTTTGGTCTGACGGGGATTATTGAAATTAACATGAGAGGTTTCGTGTATTTCAATATATTTGACATTTCTTAGACCTATACATTTACAATTTTAATAGTTCCCCACCGATGAAACCGGAGGGAACTATAGGTTTCCTCTGAGTCTCTCCGTCAGTCCGTCCGTCTAGCTGTCCCCATTTCTGTCTGTCAGTCTGTCCTACTTTGTTTTCAACACTTTTTTCAAAACGCCTGCAGATATTGAGGTGATTTTTGCTATGTGAGTGTATCTTGATGAGTTACGAATCACGTTTGAATTTCCTTCCACTTCATTAGTTTTTGGCATTTTTAATTTTTCATAATTGGGATTACGATTGAGTTTGTTTTGCACTAATTTACTGTTCAAAACGAGCTTGCATTCTAAATTGAAAAGGGGAACCAGGTATGGGACATGTATTGCTCAAGCAGTACTCTCAGAATGCTTGATTCATATCAATGATATGGAAATATAAGGAATCGCTGTTTATAGTTTGTTTGGTATGTCAGGGACATCAACGATAGTAGGAAACGTGGGATAATAAATGCACAACGGTCTTCGTTGTTACAATTAAGTTAGTCCTTCCAGGACTCCCGTATTGAACCCATGATGACCAAATAAAGAATTAAAAAAGTTCAAAAAATGCAATTTTGTTCTAAAGTTATATTCTTTGTTTTTACATTTATGGATTTTATTGTACTTTTACAGGACCATGTTTTTTGTTTGTCAACTTCTATAAATGTTGTAATTTCTATGAATGAATATAATATGTATATACACATTAATAGCTTTAGTGAAAAAAATATGTTGATAAAATTAAGGGGCTTTATCATAGGAACTAATATAATATACATAGTGCTTGACATGTATTTCCGTATTTATATTCTAAGTGGAGACTTTTCTAGTTATAGATGTTAATGTTTTTGAGTCTACTTCCCTACATGAGTCATGCACATCCAAGTTTTATCAGCAGAGAACGCTTTGGTTCCAATTACTGTGACATCGTAAAATAAATTGGTGTCAATTTTGATCGTAAGGATGTGCTGGAATATCAATTGCGTTTGAGCGATGCCTACTTGGATGCTTAAAATGCATATGACATGAACCGCACCTAATCATCAAAGGGTGATTTTAAAACTATCTAATATATTGTAGATGGCTTCCTGCTTCAACAGAGCAGACAATTTTGTTTTTTGATAGGCCATGGAGATTGTCAAAACATTCTTGTTTATAGCCCTTTCTCCGTCTTTCTTTCCATTAATAAGTATAGCCACTGAACCGGGCTTAGGAATTTGTAAAGGGTAAGTATTTGTTTATAATTTCCTATTAATCAATTGTTTATTAAAAAGTCCATATAATATCTTTTTTTATTTTTAAGCTAAAATACGCCATAATTGATAATAAAATGAAATTTTCGATCAAATTAGGCAAGAAATCTTGACGTAGTCTATTGCTCGGATTGCATGAGAATAATTTAATTGGAGATTTAAATCGTACAGTACGCATTATTGGAAAAATAACTATAAGCAATTTTACGCATAAAAAGAAATGCTCATTTATGATTTATTACAAAAGGAAGGACTCTTCAGTGGTTTTAACTTAAATAAACCAAGAATAAACTTTTGCCACATCTGATAGTTGGTTTTATACCCTTAGGATTTGCAAAATGATAAGCATCTAATTTCTACAATGCGTAGCGTACTATTTTGATGTCCCATGAAGAATTTTCAAGAACAGCAAAGTTGCACCAGCCCTGTACTCTCCAATGATTTTGTAAACGACTATGCGTCCTCTTATCTCTATCAAAAAGCGTTTTCCTGTATGAATCTTTTGTACACCATCATTTTCTGCATGTCGTTTCCTGTAACTGCTCATTTTTTTTGTCCATGTTTCTTTTATATAACCATTCTCTTTCCTCTCTGAAAATATACTCAACAAAAAAGTTAAAGTTTATGTATAATACATGTATACTGTAGTTTGAATAAGGAAATTTCAATTCTGAAATAAATTATAAATTGGTGTGATGAGTCCAAATTTTGTGTGGATTTTAATGATGGAAGGCGACGAGTGTGGAGACAGAAGAATGAGCGTTTTAATGACTTTTACGTGGCTCAACATGATCGCTTTGGTGGAGGTTATGTTAAGGTTTGGGGAGGCATTTCTATTCAAGGGTCCACGGAGTCATACATCAGCAGAAATGAAGCACTGACCATATCAGATACAGAGATGAGCTCCTTCAGCCAATTACACATGTTATAAGAATTTTTGCCGTGGCAATAGGAACAGAATTCGTTTTATTGCTTCGCAGAACAACTCATTTCTTACACGTTTACATTCGCATTACATAGATGTTATTTTTAATAAAAAATAAAATGCACATTTGTAACGCACACAGATTTATTATATACTGAAAGGAAAAGAAAAGCAGGGTAGCATAATATTTGAAAAGTTTTTGACCGTATGACCGACATTACGAAAATTTGTCAGATGAAAAATTTTGTGACTATGCACCAAAATTAGTGTTTAGAATTACTCAACCGGAAAATTTATGACGTCACATAGGGAAAACGCTAAAACGCCAAAACTACGTGCAATTTAATGACGACGAGATTGTCAACAAATCTTGTTGCACCATTTGATGCACCTGAGGTAGGCACATTGTTTTTCAATATTTAGAGACGATATGAATTTCTTGCAATCTTGGCACAGTTTACTTAAGTTCCATGCGGTCTGATTTTTGAATTGCTGATGAAAAAGACAACAACGGGTAACTAAGCAGTTTGTTGTAAATTTTTCCCCATAAAACTTGTTACCCGTTGTCAGAGAGGGCCTGGAATGGTTTTAAATCATCGTGACGATGACGTTAACGCGAAACAGAGTTATGTTACGAGCGGGTTATTCGTCCTGCTATCTCTTAAATCGCCACCTTACTACCCCCAAAACTGTCTTTTATACAGTAGCCTATTATAATCATTACATTGGCTGCATTTCATTTCCGGAGTTTTGGGTAATTATCAACGTTTCATTTCCGAAATTTTTTTAGTTTTCATTTCCGACATTTTTTTGTTTTCATTTCCGACATTTTTGTCCCCCGCTTTCGCGAAAGCGAGGGGACATTAAATCTCATTCGTCTGTCCGTCCGTCCGTCTGTCTAGCCGTCTCTCCGTCAGTCTGTCCGTCCGTCACAAAAACTTTAACCTTGCCCATAACTTTTGATTCAGTGGAGCTATGACTTTCATTTTTCATATGTGTATTCCTTGTGACAAGACCTTTCTTTGGGTACCACCAAATTTGACCTTTTGACCTTGACCTTGGAGTTTGACCCACTTTTAAACAAAATTTCAAACTTTTACTTTGACCATAACTTTTGAAAGGTAGGTACTAGGACTTTCATATTTCACACATGTATTCTTTGTAGCAAGGCCCTTTTATTGGATACCAACAACTTTGACCTTTTGACCTTGACCTTGGAGATTTCTGTACTTATGAAAAAAATATAACCTTGACCATAACTTTTGAAAGGTAAGGGCTAGGGCTTTCATTCTTCATATATATAATTCTTGTGAGAAGACCTTTCAATGGACACCAAGACCTTTGCCCCTTGGACCTTGACCTTGGAGTTTGACCTACTTTTCAAAAACTGTGACCTTGGTCACAACTTTTGAACAGTAGATGCCAGGACTTTCATATTTCACATGTATTCTTTGTGGCAAGACCTTTCATTTGATACCAACAACCTTGACCTTATGACCTTGACCAAGGAGATTTTTTGTACTTGTGAGAAAACTTTAACCTTGACTATAATTTTTGAATGGTAAGGGCTAGGGCTTTCATACTTCACATATGTAATCCTTTTGAGAAGACTTTTCATTGGATACCAAGAACATTACCCTTTGACCTTGACCTTGGAGTTCAGTGATAATTTCTGAATAGATGACTTATGATAGGGCGTTCATATTAGACACAAAATGACATTAAAAATGACATCTCACCCAAAGAGACACCGAAAGCGGGGGACCACAATTCTTTGAATTTGCTTGTTCAAATACATATTAAGTACTTATAGTAACAGATTTGATAACTTATCTTATGAAAAATTTCAAGGAATAAATCATAAATAAATCATTGAAATCCAATTTTGTAAATCTATCAGTGACTTGGACATAAGTGTGGTGCTGTCACTGACATTTAATTAGTGCACATTAAATGTTTTCTGCCTTACCTAGACTTAGTGCTACATGTATGCATATATGTAAAGATGTTTTTTAAAATACTTTTTATTAATATTTTGGTATAAATACTTTGAATACTCCATTTTCTTTTACTTAAAAGAAGAAATTGAATTGCCGCACAGGTAATTTCCGGAAATGAAATAAAAATTATGTCGGAAATGAAATAAAAAAATGTCGGAAATGCTTTGCATATTTCCGGAAATGAAATGCAGCGCATTACATTACACGAAAAATAAAAGAAAAAAAAACCTCAATTTGGTTTTTTGAGCTGGTCAACTTACTATTGTGCTCGTCTCACTGGCGCGTGCGCGCGTCGCATGACTAATTTTTTTTGGCGTGGTTACCCATGCCCAATATAGCCAATATAGCCAGGAATTGAAAGATAACACTCTAATAAATTCTATGCAAAGGAGAAATAAGGCTCATGAAAGATGCGCGGGAGAGACATCGAAGATAATGAGAGTTTTCGATTTTCACTTTTGGGGGTATCTTCATATGAGCTTCAATAACTCATTAGTTATTAAACAAAATCAAGTGGGATTTTGGTTATATCTTTTTAAAAGATGATTTTAAAAGTCAGATAGGAATACTGAAAAAAATTAAAAGAAAAAATAAATTTAATTCACCTCAAACGTTTACCCTGCCTTTCTTTTTCCTTTCAATCTGTTTAAACTGTCACTACAATATTCAAAAAATGTTATTTATCGAAATTTTGAATTAAATTAGAGGTGTAATGATTGTTTTATCGCTTATGGACTTTTACGAGAAGCGCTAACTTTTACGGTTGACGAAACACTCTCACACTTGGACAGTGTACGGAAGCTCTCTTACGATATGATAATTTAGTTCAACAATTAATTTTACGCAAATAAGGAGCTATTTCAAAGCAAAGATAAGTTGTCCTTAAAGAAAACGACAACCACCCTACCCTCAAATCCAGGCCTTCATAGACAAATGCACCTACATTGTAACACCATAACCATCACCACCAGAAAAGTTTGCTTTTTCATTATCAATTCTGTACCTCCGTAGATGTGAATGTTTAAATGTCCAAGTAAACGGTCAACTATAAATGTCAGTGCTTCTCGTAAACGAAACCAGAATTACAACGTCATTGAATATCTTTGGGCGCCGAGCTCTTAAAATATGAGTACTGACAGAAGAAAGCCCTAAAGAGATCAACATAGTACTCTTTTTGATGTTGGATTTTGGTTACCTTGGAAATTATGTACGCATACTTGTATCTAGAAACAATGTGTTCTAATGATTGTACACATGGATTTGTAAGAATGCTAGGAATAAAATTTTTGATGATCAACTACTGATATATCCAAATACCAATTGCAACATCTAGGGCCTTTCTATTAGTGGAAAAACAACCTCGATTGTATTACGTAGATGCAATGAAAACCCCCCTTTTTCAAAAAACATTGCCGTTGGAAGACCTCTTATATGTGGAAGATGGAGTTTAATTTTATTAAATATCAATAAGATATTATCTAATTTATATACTGATAAAAGGACTTTTAAATTTGTCTAGCTATAAATATTTAAATAAACAGGAAGTTGTAAAAGAAAATTAACATTCGGTGATGTTAATACATTTCGAGGTATTTTTTCCAACCTCTGACCGAGAAACCCGAGATTGACCCCTGTACCCCATTTAGCGCATGAAAGTTGCACCTATGGATTGCGCCTTAATTAATTTTAAGATTTCACTAATATAAAAAAAACCACAAAAGTCATTCTAAAGAAAAATATTATCTTTAAATATTTACATCTGCAAATGTTTTCCTTTATATAACACTACTAAAGGCAAGCGTTTTTATAACTGTATAAATACAGGTATGGGGTCGAGAGGTCATAGATGTGCGTTTGGATAAACGTTCGACGTAATTTCTCTGTGACGTCATAAAGGGTCGGCGCGCGTTTAGTGGATTACGTACATGCCGTTGGGTTTGAAAAATCAACGCATTTCACACGTTAAAAGTAACAATCAGGCAAATATAAAGTATGAATAAGTCACAAATGTAAATATAAGTAATAAGGTATCATTTTTTGAGTTTTATTGAGATGTAAAACGGGTTGGCACATGATCAAATCTTCCATAAAGCCCTTCGGGCTTTATGGGATTTGATCACGTGAACAACCCGTTTTACATCTCAATAAAACTCAAAAAATGATACCTTATTTCTTAAATAATTATCAATTTAAGAAGGAAAAGAAGTGGAAAATCTATAGAAATGAAAGATATGTAGAGCTCTTATAAAGCTGAAATGTTATGAACCTATCTGGTCACGTCACCTTACGTCAAGCTATTGCCCCGTGAATGCTTGGACCGCACAATGAAAAATGTTGTAACTATAATTATTTTCTTTCAAATTATAGGTATTTACCCGATTTTATACATGCTAAGGACGAAGAATATGAATTTGATCAGACATATGTCATACTTTAAAGTAATCAATGACATATCCGTAAATCAATGTGTGTGCAAACTTTTCTAACAACCCTTGTATAGATTTAGAGAATTATTAGATTACCGGTATTAAGACAAATAAAACTTCCTTTGTTTCCTGAGAAAAAAAGTAAAATGTTGAAATTCAGAGCTTGCTCTTTATACCTTTCAGCAAATGATATATAAATACTTTAATTAATAGAAAGGAAGATCTCTGTTGTGACGGATACTATCAAGAAAATGGGACATGTAAAGGTATTCAAAATTAAGGAAAGCAAGTATTTACAACAAAAACGATAATCATACTTCACAACTCATTCATTGTGCAATAATTACACTCTGTTTCTTATTTTTTATTTTTATTTTTAATTACAGTATGTCCAAGAGGGTGGTATGGCAAAAATTGCACAAGAAGGTGCCCCCAAAACTCATATGGAGAATTATGTGGTGATACATGTAAATGTACATTTGAGGAAAAATGTGATTCAATACAAGGATGTATGTTGAATTTATATGTTTTCTTTACCAATCTATGATTCTTGTCGAAGACATGAAAGGTTGCGTTCTTAACCTTTGTAGCATATTTCTAGCGTATTATGAATTTTCTTTATTGAACTCAGGTATTCCAAAAGGGGTATGCACTGGTGTTGACGGGTAAGAACTCTTTCTTAGTATTTGTATTGATTCTGAATTATAAATTCAAATTAAAATACAATAATTTAGAATAAAGTTTTTTTTCTCACTGATATCTTAACTTTGTATTATATTACTTTCTGTTTCAGTAAATTCAAATGCTGTGTCAATTACTATCAACGTGTCAAAAATATATGCACAGGTATGTTTAAAATTCAAAATGCAAGTACATGTATGTGTAACTGAACTCTTTTAAGAAACTGAAATACTAGGTAAAATCGGTCAGAGAGAGAGAGAGAGACTGTACAAGGGTTTGCTAGGAATATCGGTAGGTGATGTCAATCTTCGCTATAATTTATTCAAGATATTAAATATGAGCACATTATCAAATGTCAAAATATATATTTTGTTGATGAGTGTAGCTTCATTCTATGTGTTCTGATAGAAGTCATGTTCTTATATCCCCGCTTAAATGGAGTATAAAGAGATCTGGATATCTTTCTGTCCGTCTGTCCGTCTGCTATGCTTTGGGGTACCGATCTCTTATCCGCAACTCCTCTTTTACCATCGAGCAAACATGACCAAAAGGGAGTTGGGGAGCGTTTGGGGAACATCTGTAACGGTCCCCGTTACAATTAGCACTAGTTTACTTTTTTATTGGACATATATTTTGCAAAACATATTTAACCAAACATTGACTTTGCCATTATATTCATACGGGAGGCGGGAGTATCATTTAGTTAGCTTATTGCTCACAATACCACTAATTAATTTTTAATATCAACATGTTTGTGACCAGAGCAAACTCATCATTTTAGTGCCAAAAATACACGGTCACAAGGCTTCCGAAAATACACTCATGTACGTTTCACACTGTGGACCAACACCAGTGCCCTCTTTGGGCCATGTTTGTGCTTTTCCAGTATTTTGAGAGTGTTTTTGTTTTTTTGCCCCAGAGAACAACATAAAATTGTATTATCAACTCCGTGACCTATTATTTCAATAGAATACATCAACAACACAGTATTGGCAGTCTTCGTCTTGGCTTTACTTTGATAATACATGTTGAAATCAAATTTGACAAACACTATTATATCAATTTACAATATTATTGTAATATGTTATATGTCATAAAAGTAAAATCTGTGATCTACAATCTAACGTTGGTTAGTTATGATGTAAGATCAGTCAATATTTACGAAAATTAATACTTCAATCAAACAACACAAAGAACAACATATCAATGAACATTTTCAGTCAATGAGTGTTTCCATCAGTCAATATGACAATCAGTCAGAATCCGTGGCAGGCTTCAAAGGCGGAACCAGGGCGTGCTCCCCCCCCTTTGAATTTTTTGTATGTAAAATTTATATGTCGAATATCCTAAAATCAAGGAAAAAACATCTTTTATTTGTAAGAACTTGTCAGCTTCCGCCCTCGGACCCCGAAATTCCTGGATCAGTCACTGGGCTTTAGCGAAATTCGGCCATATGTCTTCATGTATGATAAATAGATTAATATTATACATGAAGACATCCACCACAAGCGGGCAAAATTTTGCCCCATTGCCATGACAGGGAGACTGTATTTACACTGAGAGATGTAGAGGATAAACATTGGCATTACTACGAATGATATGGAGTAATCCTTGACGAATAATGTTCAAAAACATTACCTGAGCGGTATTGGATGATTTGTGTTCCGTCACGATATAATTTTGATGTACGTTGCTGCAGATCTGGGTATTTTATGTATGCACCATTATGTGCTACTAAGAATGGTACTAGGGATTCGTTAATTCTAATCCGGGCTTTCTCAGCTGCAATTTTTGATATCATGTGTCTATAGTAATTTCTTGGGAGTATCTGAGACCATATGAACTTGTGTTTGGTAGAAGGACTAAGTCTTGCAATTTAACAAAAGTTGATTTCATAAGCCTTTGAAGTCTACGCAATGTGCCTATACTATTGCCTCCACAGTATATCAATACAAAATCAGGATGTCCCTTTTGATCAACGAGATGATTAACTGTGGGCTCTACATCCTCCCATACCATGCCACACTTACAGGACCAAAATACTGTTATGTTAATATGCTGTTGAAGATCTAGTTCAGTGTTTTCAAATTGCTTGTCAGCATAGAGGGCGGAATGATGGACTATAGATGATCCAATAATCCAAACACTTATTTGAACTGCAAACGTAGTATTCAGTTTGAAAGCAGTACGTTACAGGCATGAGAATAACCATTAGAATCTAATGTAAGATTTGAATGCATTAGACTCCCATCTACCTTTAGACTTAATGTCCTCATCAGTAACACCTTGCGAGTACAAATGAGTAGCGCCACCTGTTCTGAATGAGAGTGATTTGAATATAGATGTGTCTAATTCAATAATGTGACAGCTATGTGTGGCAGTTATGTGAACTCATATTTGGTAAGAGGTTTAGCGTTGTGATGTACGATAGACCAGAAGACTCATTCGAGATTCAAGGTTCGAAATACGAGATTCGAAATTCGAGATTCAAGATCCAGATTAACCAATCAAAAGCGGTTCAAGATTTGATTACTCCCCTTTATCATGATTTTACTATCAAGAATTCGTTTAATATATTTATAACAAATGAGTCATTTAATTAAATTGCAATGCAAGAAAGAGTGTTATACACATATTAGAAGGGAATTTGAATAATCATTGGATTTTTATCAGCAAGATAAACTTCAATTTATATTATGGCTTCTTAAATATTAAATAGAATACATATATCAGGAATATATAATTATATTTTTGTATGGTCTACTTTTTATACGGGGTTGATGACATATAAATAAAGTTATAAATAAGTGTCAAGTGTCTAGAGATTAACAATAACCCCACCCCTACCCACCCCACTTGCCCATTTTCCCAAAACACTGAAAGGTTTGAAACTTTAAAGGCGACGTAGTATTGATAAACAAAAATCGCATTCGTATTCTTGATAGAGGAAATACATATAAATTATGTATCTAATTACTTATTTTCATCTAAGGCTTTGATTTCTTGAATTAATAAAAAATAATATCCACAGTACAGCTTGGCAATATGAATTAAAATAAATGCGGCATTTATTTGATCTTTTATCAAATAGTAGATGAATCTAAATTAGATGCAAAACTATATAGCGTTATGGTGTTATATTTTAGTCTCTGACCATAGCGTTATGGCCGAAGACTAAAATATACTCGTGAAACCTTATAACCTACAGTTCGATTCACAGTCAAGTCTCACTGCACAAATGTACCCTGATAAAAAATTAGTTGACCTACTTGTTCCGCAAGTCAACGATAAGACCGTATAATATTACATATATATATTTACTATTTTGTTTAATTAGAAAACTAAGGTTATATATGTATTTTTCTAAATGTAATTCAAATTTTTTTTTTCGTTTTAATACATAAAACATTTTTTCTTGCATTATCATTTTAGCAAATGATCAATTTGTTGTAAATATATATAACAATTTCTTGATAGTAAAAACGTAACAAAGGGGAGTAATCAAATGTTGAACCCGCTTTTGATTGGTTAGTTTGGATCTTGAATTTCGAAACTCAAAATTCGAGTCTCGAATTTCGAATCTCGTATTTCGAAACTTGAATCTCGAATGAGCCTTCTGGGTTTTCGCAGTGATGGCAGATAAAAGGACCTTGTATTTAGGGTCGAATAGACAAAAAATTGTGCGCATGTTTGAATTTTGGTAACCCGGAGCATGAATAGTTTTAATCTGAATGTTATGCCTAATGCATAACAATTTTAATGGCCTTAGAAGTGTCGTGTCCTTTTGTGACTTTTTTTCTGGGAATTAAGAATATAAACCAAAGTCTTAGAAGTGTCATGACCCTTTGAGACTTTCTTGTCTGGGAATTAAGAATATGAACCAAAGCAAAGTTGTCAGTATTTATCAATTATTTCTTTCCTGTAAAATTATCCACCCAAACCCAATTAACAGACACGGTACTAGGTCTAAAAAGGTGATATCCTTACGAATATCTAGGCCCCATGATTCTGAAAATTGCATTTCCGCCATAGGAACCGAAACTATCGGTGAAAAGGTTAAGTGACTCATTACTGGACCAGGATACATGTAGTTCGGGGACTGTAGAGCGCCCATTGTAGTCTGAGAAATGTTAGCCAATCCTTAGCGTCCTCCTTAACATCTTGTATAACCTTTATCAAAAAAGTAATGTTTCTGAATGCCAATTGTTATATTGTAAAACCTGCGATTAAATGCTCTGCTGCCTGGGGTGGCTTTTGCAAAAGAGTGAAGGGACCCACAAAGTGATTCCATTTCCTTGAGTGTAACTTCTTTGGATGAAATAAGTGCTGTAAGTTTAAACTGAATTCTATAACCTTGTTGTCAGGAATAAAGATTACCTGTTCAACTGTGTCGATCCCTAAACCTAGAAAACTTAATCCTTCACAGGGGACCTCGTTTTTTCTCATTTATTGGGACGCCTAACTCAATACAGGTAAGCTTAAATGTTTTGGCGAGTTCAGAACATTGTGGTATATGTTGTCTCCCGGCTAATAAGAAACCGTCTAGGTTATGAAAGATGTTTTGATTTTAGCCTTTTTGCTCTACTAGCCAGTGCAGGAATGATGAGAATTTTTCGAATGTTGAACAAGCTATGGAGCAACCAAAAGGCATAAAATTACATATCAAAATAATATTTTCTTAAATACACATACCTAACAAAGAAAAATAAGTAGGGTGAATTAGTAAAAGTCTAAATGCACTGCATGGAAAAATTCATTTTACGTAGTAATGCCCCTTTGCCATTTTTTTAATCCTGGAAATTACCTGGTCAAAGAAACTGTAGGAGACTGAACAATAAAATAGGGTCCATTTGCTCATTGATACTATTGCCGATTGGTGCTGACAGGTTTGAAATCAACCTCTATCCACCATCTTTTTAGGCAACACTCCGACTGGGTTAAACATACGGTTGGAAAAGGGGGGAGGGCTAGGGAAAGGGCCTGCCATTATTAATTTTTTGATAAATGACAATAATTCTTGCACGTGGTCCTTAGCAGTCTCTAGGGCCTGCATATCTCAGATAAAAACCCGTTAAGTAACAATTGGGCATCTTGAACTTGAGGATACAAAGCTAGGTATTTCTGTAGTAGTGGGAGCTTAATTGGTATAGAACCTACATGTAGGAGTGTTAAATCTTGGTCTTGGTGACTGGTATTGCCTTGGGCGATCGGGCCGAGTTCAAGTTAGATTGTCGGGCATAATTTTGCTGACCTGCGGTTGGGTGAGTTTGGTTTAATTTAGTGTTAGATTGTTGGTAGTTAGTTTTAGGGGTTGAAAATTGAGTTAGCGTTGACTGGTAGGAGCAGCAGTGTATACGTGGATAGGTCTTGTTACAGTTTTATGCATGCGTGTTGATGAAACACTTAGATTTGGAGCATGGGCTTTGAGATTGTAATCAATGCATTAGTAGTGACGCTTTTGGTTGTTGAGCAGTGTGGCTAGGTTGGGCCTTCATGTATATGAGCCACAAGTCTGCGTCGAAAGAGCCAAAAGAAATTGATGTATTTTTGGACACTTAAAGATGGAACTGTTTGTCGTATTAACATTAATTTTGTGTTTCGGCTCTAGCTTAGGCGCATTGTGTGTGTATATTTCAATATACCCCGAATATCTAAAAGAAGCCTAGCAAGATATATGCTTGAAAATGTCAAAAAAGCATCAACCAAACTTTGCATCGCAGTGATTTTGATTGTTTTAGTTTGGGTTCTATGACCAATTGATTTCAACAATGGAGAATTTAATGCATGTCATGAAGATCTATATCTGATCAATTAACTTTAGCCAAATCAATTCATTGCTTAGACCATATTTTTCTCTTTTATGGCCTTGGGGACATGAACCCCAAGTTAACGTGAAATACTAATTAAAAGGTTTATCACTTGAATTTGATGTCAAGGATTAAAAAAAAACTACTTAGTATCCTTAGATATAACAGATATTAATATAGCTATGAGCTTATAATTAAAACAGACCCACTCCCGGCTAGACTTATTAAATAGAATAGTTTAAAATTACTTGACGCACAATTTTCAACAGCAAATCTCAAAAGTTTAAGATGATCTCGTATTGCTATTCACATCTTGATTTAAATACCGTAATTGTATGAATGTTACTTTAGATTTATTTCATATTCTTAACGTGAAGTTTTTGATTGTATTTCGCGCTTTATAGATATATGTACTAGCATGTAAAATACAGAATACAAAAATTCTGAATGCGAAAAGCTATAGTTTTACAGATTATAAATAGAAAATAACCTAAGAGTTCCAAAATTCATTATTCATCAAGTTTTAGATGAAGAAGGTGTGGTGCGCCGAAAGAAGTATAGATCTATACATGTATATATATAAACTTATATTCCCATCCATGAAAACATATATCCAGACTTGTATGTTTCTAATCCCACTAATATTTAATATCTAAACATTTGACCAGTCTATACTGAAAATCTGAACTCAAGGAGTATACTAAAACCAGCTTTTAATCTTTGAGACTATATTGCTCTGGTTTAAGATCCGCTATGGAAAGTGGATTGAGGGTTGCCACTGAGGAATGAGAAATCTTGCTAAATGTAGCTGAAGAATGAGGAGTCTGGTTAGCTAGCTGTGGGACTTCGGAAGGGTTGAGAGTTGTCGAGGAATGAGGAGTCTGGCTAGCTGGCTTTTGGACTTCAGTTGGCTATGAAGCCTGGATGACTGTGGTTATGGACCTTTCAGCTGGTGTCCTGACTGGCGTAGGGGGAACTTTAATAATACATTGACCTATTACCCCAACAATTTATTGCCCTTTTCAATGAGTAAAGCGTAACCTCTGACGGGATTTCTTTTCAAGGAAACAATTATTAGGTCTTATCAAGATTTTGAAAGGAAACCAACTATTATCCGCGTGGGAGAAATTTTTGCGAGGTTCGCGAGATCCTCGTCATCGCGAATATTTATCGCAGTAAACATATCGTTAGAGTCTCTGTGTCTATTTAACAACAGCTCATATGTTTGCGTTTTTAATTAGAAATCTTCATAATCACTATTCCTTATCTTCACAATTTAAGCTCAAGATCTAGTAAATGAAAGGTGCCTACAGATTTATTAAATTTGAGAAACAAGATGAAAAATTGTATTTTAAACTGTCATTTTCAATGAAAAAACTAAGAAAACAAGTCATGAGTATGGGAGTTTTCTTCATATTCAACAAAGGAAATGTATCCAGATTGCCTACAGTCTCTCAGAAAATGGTAATTAATATGTTCATGGTCCCTTCTTCAAATCAATATCAAATTTAATATAGGTATCCGGTTTACTTATCATATGATTTCAAATTGAATGTCATGAAAATACCCTATTTTCTGCATAATTCTGCTAAAGCCGTAAAGTACGGGAAAAAGAAAGTTGAAATTGATTATGAGGTCATAATGGATCTAGCTCCAAAAAATTAGTCTAATGTTATTTACTAGATCTTGCACTTAAGATTCGTCTCTTTAAATATCTGTCATTGAACATTTACAGTTTGTCACCCAGGCACTTATGGCAATAGTTGCGAGGAAATATGTCCAAATGGAACATTTGGCTATATATGTCGAGAGAAATGCAAATGTAGCCGAGGTGTTTTATGTGACAGTCGATTTGGTTGTGTTGATCAAGGTTAGTCTTTATGTATTGGATATATATTTAAATTCATTAATCGTATAATGTTTAAAAGTCCGATTTTTACTCATGCATATACAGCTGTAGAGACATCAATGTGCGGCGGTGACTAGCTTCTTATACTAATTCTCGACTTCAGGACCACTGAGCAGCAAGGATCCTTATTGTGCTATTTTTTTTCAAGACACGGGAACTTGGGATTTTATAAAAAAAAAATCCCTCACTTCTATCTTTCATTTCTAATACCACCAGCGCTTTGCGAAGGAATAGTCAGTGTGTATATTTACGTCTTAGGAATGATGCAGCACAATTACATGTAACATGAATCGAACCCGATCCTAGCTACTTATCAAGAAATCCTATCACTAGTAAACGATGATAGGTGACATATATTTGAAAGAAAACTGAACCATTCTTGGTCATATTAGGTGTAAGTTAACTGCATACATGTTGAAATTTCATTATGAAATAAAAGACCTATAAATCATATAGTGTTTTTTAAAGTGTTCATACATGTAGCTGTTGTGTACATAAAATCGTAAAAACCTCTGTGGCCTTAACATAAACATGATTATATTTATCAAGGTAAATTAGAAAAGTACTAATGTCTATAATTCACACAAATAATGAGGATTTCACTGAAACATTTGACAGAAAATTTAACTTAAATTTGTAAACTTTGTAAAGCTTTGTAAAGCTTTGTAAACTGTAAAACTTTGTAAAGGTTTACACTCAATTTGAAAACATTTTAGTGACTGATGAGCAAATATTTTCAAGATAATCAGATGATAAAATTAATAAGAGTAATTGAAATAAATACAATCATGTACATGTATTGCAAATTATTCAGTAATACTAATTTTTGTCACCCCCTCCCCTCCAAAAAAATAAGCTAGAAAAGAACAAATCATAGTGTCTTTTAAAATAAAACGAATAAAGCAGAAACATTTATGAAATGCTTTCAAGCTTGTCCACCAGGATATTTCGGCTCAAACTGTTCAGATCGCTGCCCTGTTGGATGGCGTGGCTTATTTTGTAAAGAAAACTGTACCTGTGAAACTGACTGTGATCCAAACCTTAACTGCAACACCCCAGGTAAGAGAACATACTCCACAGCTTTTTTTTTCTTGTAGTAAAGAATAAAAGGATAGAAATGTATAACTATATGTAAATCTAATGCAATTAAATGACAGTGGATACAACTGTTCTAGCTATAGATATGAGAACGAACAGTGAACACATTCAAAAGCCCACTGAAACAATAAATATTTTGAACAAAGCAAACGCGGACGTCTATTAACTACAAAGGTAGACACTCAGAAAAAAAAACCTTTTTCGACTATCACCATAGGCTTTGTGAGGTGGTGAAAAATGGGTGTTTTGTAATGAAGAATCTGTGAAGTATCATTATATTTTATTCAGCTGTACAGGAGGAGTTGCGGATAAGAGAAAGGTAAACTTAAATATTACAGAAACAAGCCCATAGGAAGTAACTTCATTGGCGGGGGGGGGGGGGGGGGG
>PRKT01000065.1:307986-322157 GCA_003671525.1 Saccostrea glomerata | reverse complement strand
GGGCAAGCAACATATTTTAAATTGAAGCAACTATCATAAATCACTTGACAAGCAAAAAAAGGTAAGCAGACGTTTCAATAGAGGGGGTATCAGAGTGGCGGCACGAGCTTATTATGTTTAATAGTAAACAATTTATCGGCAAAATTATTTGAAGGCATCATTCCCCCTCCCCTGCCGTCCTCACCCCGGTTCCTACGATCAGAAGAAAGAAAGGCAATGTACATGTTTTTTTATGGAATGCCTAAAATATTGTCGGATCAAAAAGTAAAATGAGAGGTGAACAATGACACTATTCAACAATGATTCTGTGAAAGTTTCTTTAAATTTCATTCAGTGGTATTGGATGAGTTGTGGATACGAGATAGTTACCCCAAGGAGTTACAGAGAGACGGACATACAAATAGACGGACGTATAGATGAACAAACGGAAAACCAACGATGCACTTTAAACCTTCCCACTTTTCAAGTAGGGGTATAAAAAGTAACTTATTTGTATCATGTTTTCAATCATTTTTAAAAGATATGAATATCATTTTTATATTTTACCATATACACTTACCTTAGAATACATGTATGTTTATTAAATATGTGAATCTTGTTCAATATAGTATTCAAAGGCCCATAAGAAAGCAAAAGAAAATAGTTGCTGTCGAGATAGACAAAAAACTTGCTTGCGTTTGTTCAAACAGTCAATAAATAGATGTTATTTATTATATCGAAGCCGACTTTTCTTTTTTTAAGTCTGACTCCGGGTAATACCAGCAAAATGATTCAGTATCAAAAAGCGAATAAAAATCTCTTTTTGATGACTGTATCACATGGGCAAAGAGCACAAAAACAAATTCCACGGTAGGGCCGTTTAGAAAAAGCAGGTTTATTTGTCATATTTCTATCGGGAAAAGATCACAGGTATGCTAAATAAAAAGCTTTTCAAAAAGCATAGAATTCAAAGGAAAAACCTACATTTAGCACATTTTAAAAATACTGGTGGATCTGATATAAAATCAACGACTAACACACACTACATATTGTAATGTGTAAACCTACTGGGTTCTACAAGGGACAAGGGTTCTTTATTAATATATATGTTTTTACTCTTACTCTATCTGAGTTATTATTGATTGGAACTATGTACAATTAATTTCAATGGTAGGCCGTGGTTCCTGAGCAAGGTAGCTTGCACTGTGTTCCTGGAACAGTCAGAGTTCCTATTGTTGAGTGAAGTACCAGGTTCTTTCACTCTTATGCAGAATTACTTCGCCCTGGTACATTTGTACCTCACCACAATTCTTCTAGACTGTTCTCTTTCCACTAATACGCTTCTAACCTTTGCTTTATTTTTTTCAGTAATGACTTTATTAACTTGCGCTTTCTTCTTCTATCTTCTTCCTCTTATCTGAACAACTGATTCAGTCTGATTCCGTCAGAATAATCCTGGCAGCTGCTAGCGTCTCCTTTATATACCTACGGATCATTCTATTTACTCAGAGGGGTGAACAGCCCATTGGAAGAGTCCACTTTCCAATATCCCCTCTGATTCGACTATAGTAGGCATGGCCAAATACGCTACCCATTACACTACCCACGCCTCCATGAACATGCGTCTCGCATGGCAAATGATCAACAAACTTAAACTTTTTTTTTTAATTTTTTTATTAGTAGACAAACATACAAAGTTACATATATACATCGATACAGTGTTTTAACAAGGGGGAATATCTTTCCTTAAATTAAATTAAAAATACTTCTTGTATCTTATTCAGGAATATGTACACAAAACTGTTTCAAACACTGTTTTCATTTTTCTCATGTTCTCATGCGTTCCATACTTCTTCCTCAAACTTCTCAATGTTTTCTCCGTCTTTCTGGTATCTTCTGATGACCCTGACTGTTTTCTTGTGACTGCCTCCATCAGTTTGTACACCCACGTCGCTCTTAGAACTCATAGTCTTGCAACAGGGACAATGGAATGGTAGCGAAGCTGCACCTGAATCCGCAGAATTGTCTTTATCCAAAATACTTTCTGTAGATGTATTGGGGACTGGACTCTCTTCCACAATTTTTCTCTTCATCCCAGGTAAGCAAGGTGCTGTTGCTTTTCTAATGGTTCTTCCAGATTCAAGGTCGGGATCAAAGATGAGTTCTCCTGGATCCTGCTGCCATGCCAGGTCATCGTCCGTTTCTTCACTCACGGCAGCCACACAGCTAGTAACAGTCGCAGATGTGTTTGCTGTGGGTGTAGTGTGTACTCTCTTTTGATGTCGGACGAGAAGTGACGGTTTTGCAAAGGCTTTATCACAAAGGCTACACTCGTATTGTCTTTTCTTCATGTCCTCAGATACACAAGTGATGGGATGTTCTCTCAACTCTTAATGCGTTGGAAGTCGGTTAAGACAAATGGAACACAGGAACCCTGGTTTTCTTGGAGGTATAGAAACCGTTTCCTTGATACTCGCACAGAAACATCCTATGTGCCCTTTTAATAACAGATCGTGTTCCGTGTCTCCGATATACATCTTGGTTGATGTCATATCTACCAAGCATTTATTCCACTTGAAGAAATCTAAACCAAGGATCCCTTCTGCACTTATATCGGCAACCATTACCTTAAAGTGAAATTCACATGTTCCGAGACTTATGTGCAGATTGCATTTCCCTTTTACCTTTAGCATAGCTCCATCCGCTAGAATGATGTTCTGGGTAACGGGAATAAGTTCATTTCTGTCTTCTTTGGCAATCTTTTTGAAAATAGTATCTGAAATTATTGTTAAGGTAGCTACCGTGTCTACCAGGAAATTACATGGTACCTTATTCACAAGTGCATTTACAAAAAGACCGGCTTGTATATCCATTCTGGTTTGTGTGAGGGAACTTGTAGCTCCTTTGGTACCCTGGACATCTTTATTCGTCCTTTCAGTTTGTTTTACGCTATTGCTTGCTGAAGACCTCTGTACTTGGTTCTTACCTTGGTCACCAGCCACCTTGTTCTTTGCAAAACAGTTCTTTGCTTGGTGTCCTCTTTTTCCGCAGTTGTGACACTTGTATGGAAAATTACTTGCAGAGGGAGGAATTTTCTGCTTGTCATTAGAGTTCTTTTCCTTTAATTTGGCGTCAGCCAATGCCTCCATTTTACGCTCTATCTCCCTAAGAGATGTTCTCAGTTCTTCTCTCAGATCATCTAAATCACCCCGTA
The DNA here is from genome assembly GCA_003671525.1 of Saccostrea glomerata. NCBI lineage: Eukaryota > Metazoa > Mollusca > Bivalvia > Ostreida > Ostreidae > Saccostrea > Saccostrea glomerata. The sequence goes on along the minus strand of PRKT01000065.1, from coordinate 318,964 downwards.
TATTGCTCTCTGGTTCTTTCATCGTAGCTTTTTCTACTAATGCTCCCCTGGCAAATCCAGCTTCTTGTCTCCTTTGACGCTCAGCCCTACAAAATGCCTCAATTTCTACAGCAAGTCGAATGGCCTCATTAAGTGATTTGGGTCTCGATTGCTGAATTCTTAACCTCATGTCAAAATCAGTGAGAGCGTCAACAAACTGATCTTTTGCTATCATTTCAGTCACCTCACATGGAGCTGTGGGGTATGCTAAATGAGTCAACCTTCGTATGCTCTCACCTAGCTCAGGCAAGGTTTCCTTTGGTTTTTGACGCTTCTCCCGTAACATTGCTCTGTACAGTTCGGTCTGGTTGGCTGGGGCAAACCTTGGCTCCAGCGCCTCACATAGATCCCGATATGCACATGCATTATCTGGTCGCATATTACCCAATACCGTCTGGGCTTGTCCCCGTAAGGATGCGGCAAGGTACAGTCCTTTCTGTCTCGGGTTCCACATGTTAATGTTACTGCATGCTTCAAAATGCGCCCTATAGTCTATCCACGAACCAATTCCATCAAATGTAGCCGGTTTCATCACAGTCTTCCCAAACTGTTCACTACTGGTGCTTTGGTTCGGCGTTACCTCGGCTCCCCTACTTTGGTATACACTAGCCAGTGGACCACTGTCTTTTGTGAAGCTCCATGTAGCACTTGTTGGAGTTGTCGTAACCTTGGTTTCCGGTAATTCAGAATGTGGCTTGGGTGTAGAAAATCTTTGGTAAAATTGATAATCTTTATCAAGAGACCCCTTGCTCCAAGTGTCTTTGTGTAGTTCATTACTACCATCCTTTGGTCGATCACCTCGTTCCTCTAGATTAGCAGAGGTATATTTGGGAGTTTCCCATCCTCTGTAGTTAGCCGCTGTAGTTCCTGTGTAACGACTGTAGGTACTGCTGGTGGGGTAAGACGGACGTAAGTACTTTTGACAAAACTCGTCTGCTGTATCGTCTACGTTTTCCTGCTTCATGTCTACACCCGAGTCTCGGATAACAGAAAATGGGGGTTCCTTGGATTTGTGAATGGACGGTGTAGATCTTAAGGTCTCTAACGTTTCCCTAAGTTTTTGCCTCTTGTCATCTATCTCCTCGAGATCCCCTAAAATTTCCCTTTCCAATATCGGTATATTCATATTAGTGATAGTACTGGGGTTTTCTTGAGTCTAACACTTTATACAACAGTTCTGTACACTGTAAACAGATACCCAGTACCCTTAATCATGAAACAGAACACATAGGACACAGTACCCTTGAACAAAGTTCTTTCTTCTATATAGGTACAGTGTCACGGATCCTAAATTGTACGTGGTACCTTCACTGCACTTGGTCTTTTCTAAACAGCCTACCCCAAACAAGTAACAATGACAAAATCAAGAATTTTCTACAAAATGTTATTAATTTCTAATGAAAATCAAACTGAATTAAATACCCTATCCCTTGACCGGCTGCCACCAAAATGTAACGTGTAAACCTACTGGGTTCTACAAGGGACAAGGGTTCTTTATTAATATATATGTTTTTCCTCTTACTCTATCTGAGTTATTATTGATTGGAACTATGTACAATTAATTTCAATGGTAGGCCGTGGTTCCTGAGCAAGGTAACTTGCACTGTTTTCCTGGAACAGTCAGAGTTCCTATTGTTGAGTGAAGTACCAGGTTCTTTCACTCTTATGCAGAATTACTTCGCCCTGGTACCTCACCACAATTCTTCTAGACTGTTCTCTTTCCACTAATACGCTTCTAACCTTTGCTTTATTTTTTTCAGTAATGACTTTATTAACTTGCGCTTTCTTCTTCTATCTTCTTCTTCTTATCTGAACAACTGATTCAGTCTGATTCCGTCAGAATAATCCTGGCAGCTGCTAGCGTCTCCTTTATATACCTACGGATCATTCTATTTACTCAGAGGGGTGAACAGCCCATTGGAAGAGTCCACTTTCCAATATCCCCTCTGATTCGACTATAGTAGGCATGACCAAATACGCTACCCATTACAATATGTTTGTTTTAATAGAAACATTATAATAGTCCTATGAAACTTTACACCAATTTTGTGAAAGTATGTTTGTTTTTGTTTCCTTTAACTATGTGACTATTGACTTCTTTTATCTTTAGGACCAGTACACTACGAAAGATACCAATTCGAGATTTTTATTTATACCCTCGCTCCAGTTATTCCAGGGATTGTGATCTGCTTGATTAGTTTCTTTGTGGGAAAATATATTCAACAAAAGTAAATACATTTTGTTTGGTGAAATAATTATTACATGTACTGAGTTGTAATTTGTATTAGCTAAAATATATAAATAATATATGTAGTTGCAATTCTAACTTAACCTGATAAATGATGTTGCAGAGTGAATAGCAAAGCTTTACCGGTATTAAAAAAAACATTTAAGTTTCAAAGCCATTGGTTGAATGAATGGTTTAATTGATTATATTCAAGTAAATGTAGATATAGTACATGTAAATACATAAAATATCTATTTTTGCGTCCAAATCGATAGATCCGAGGCGTATATTGTTTTTGTCCTGTCTGTCTGTTTGTTTATTTATCTGTGTCTGTCTGTTGCCAACTTTAACCTTCGCCATAACCTTTGAAGCGTGAGACATAAAGACTTCATATTTGGTATGTATAGTCCACTAATAAAACTCTTACAAATAAACCCAAGGTCAATGACTTGTGACTTTGACTGTGACATTTATGCTAAAAATAGCTTTTTCGAACTTTCCCTATAACTTTTGAACCATAGGAGATAGAGACTTCATATTTAGTATGCTTACTCCACTTATAAAGTTCTTTGAAATTACACCAAGATCAATAACTTTGTGACCTTGACTGTGACTTATATGCTAAAAATAGCTCTTTCGAGCTTTCGTCATATCTTTTAAGCCATATGACACAGAGACTTTATATTTTGTATAAATGCTCAAATATGTAAGTTCTTACAATGACCAAGATTGATGATTTTTTGACCTTGACTTTGACCTCTATATTACAAATACTTTTTCGAACTTGTTGCCGCCGGGTGCATAGTGTTTCACAAACACATTATGTTTTATTTTGATTTGATATAACTTAATTTTGAAATACAGGTGCAGGCGGAGAAAGACATCTTTAAAGAACTTTGTTGGTAAAATTTATGATTACTTTAGGTTATATTTACGATACCCTTAATTTCAAATAGTTTGTTTGAAACTTCAAATACAATAACCAAAGCTTTAAATTTTAATATATTTCTGTTTTATTTTATTTTTTTAATAATTTCAAAGATATTCCTCCATATGACATAACTAAACACAGAATGCATCACTCAAGCGATAATCTTAAGAACACACCATGTAGTAAAAAAGAAACGGAAAATTATAGTACCATAAAAAAAGAAGAAGGCGAGACCAAATTATCCGCATTTAGTCAGGAGGAGGCATTCGATGACGGAGTGTACAACAAACTCACTCTACGTGTAACCGGATATGAGGAACCAGTCGCAAGGAAACAGCTAACGAGAAGATATTCGGACTCCTCGTCGACATATATAAAAAGTTCTGACTTCAATTTTCGACGAACTGAGGAAGTACAGAATCCTTTCCAAAAACACAGAAGAATCTCATCATTACGAATCAAGAACATCAATAGAGAAAACATTGGTGGTGAAATGAATCGTTTACATACAAAGGAAGCTGGAGAACGCAATGTATGTCTTTCTTCAACGAAAAGTGAGGAATGCTTTCCTTTAGCGTTAGACGGAGAATATGTTTATGAAATGGCTAAATTTGAAGAACGTGATGAGAGAGTAGGTCTTAACAACAGGCAGCTGTTTCTCAAAGAGTTATCATCTCATCTTCTAAATCATAAAAATGATATAAAGAAAAATAGGGATACTCCAGAGTAATTCAATTTCAATATAAGTTTTTTTAATTTAAATATTGATATACATATTGTACAACTCGCTATTTTGATCGAAAGTAAAACTACTGTTTCCTATCATAGTTTGCTAAAGAGTCTGACTTTGAAAACCTGAAGAATTCTTTAGTCACCATAGCTAACTAGTAATATGATGATCAATATTTACCTGTAACATTCCATAAAGGTTCTTTCGGTTTTAAAACATTATATATCAATGATCAATGAATATAATTCTTAAAGTGTCCATATAATATAGTTATGTAAATTACATTATACATTAAGATATAGTGTTGAAAGACCACTGATTATAAAATGCGCACCTTTATTAGCAGACTTGTTTTTGTTTACATATAAAAGCAGAATTTGCCTTCAAGTCTATATTTAGTTATATCGATGACGTATTATTATTATTTGACAATGAGAGCTACTTCATTCATTTGCAGACTTGATATATTGCTGTAAACTTGAAATGACAGATACCACAGGGTCTGACACAATTGTTCCATATTTAGATATCTTACTAAAGAAAACCGTTAGGGTAATGCTAACAAGTTAGCAACAAAACGTAATTGACTAGTTCTGTTTTCATCTGAAATTTTCCCTAATATAATATACAATGTATCTTTATCCAGCTACTTCACAAATATCAAGATTTGTCTCCCAAAATAGCATAATTTTACACAAAAGGTATCAGTAGCTGAGTTTAATACTAACGATATATCTTGGTAACTTCAGTGCCAGATCATGTGGCAAACCTCAGAGATTGTTTTTATCAACAATACACTGGATATCAGCAGTGTAAAATCCTTTTACTTCAAGAATATCAACATTTGTATCTCAAGTTTGCATAATTTTACGCGAAAGGTACTAGAAGGTTCAAGTTATTTACTTGAAGCCAGTTACTAGTAGCCAACTTTACTTGCTTGTCGAGCCAGCTACTAGTAGCCAACTTTACTTACTTCTCGTAGCCAGTTACTAGTAGTCAACTTTACTTGCTTGTCGTAGCCAGCTACTAGTAGCCAACTTTACCACTTGTCGTAGCCAGCTACTAGTAGCCAGTTACTAGTAGCTAACTTTACATATCTGCTGTTTTAAAGGTTGGTGTTTGGTCCATTTCTCATTGAATGGATTTGATGGACTATTAGGCTTCAGGTCATTCCCTATCTACTAATCATCTCTATATCTTTTATCTTAACTTATTTTAATGTCATTTAAAACCTTTCATAGGTTGGACACTCCGTATACATGTAACATTTATATTAAAATTTATAGAATTTTCAAAATTAAGTAAAATTTGCAACTTTTACAGAAAAAATATGTCATTTTTAAGATGACAAATGCCCATATCAAAAGAGTTTTTCTAAGAAACTTGCAGATAGAAAAATCGCCATGTTCAACCTTAAGGTTGCATCGCCCGGAATTGCATTGCTTATTAAATAAATAACAATTTATCAAAAATAGAAAAATGGAAATCATAATATAGGATTTATTCTATTGATAAAAGAGATTATTCTTCTTTCAAGCCAAATTCAATTAGGTTTACATTTAATGGCGCTAGTCCACTAACTCCATTCTCACATTCAATACGTAAAGTTAGGAATAAATGAAAATAAATTCTTCAGAAGAAAAAAACTTATTTTATCCTGAAACTGTCAGATTAATCGAATATGTTTAAGGTAAATATTGGATTATAAACATCTATAAATATGACTTTGTATTGTGGTTTCTATTTCACAAAGGGGATATATTTGATAACTGGAAAAAAATTCGGTACAATCCAAGCATGTCTTACGTTTAAAGTTTTAATCTTAAATTTAAACTGATCCATTACTATCTCTTTAACTTTAGATTTGAATTTTTAAAGTCACATATATAAACTGTAGTTAATGTAGAATTTTAATTGTGACTCTTCTGTTCTTAAAAGATTTTTTGACAATGAAAAACAATGTAGATTTTATTAATTTTTAAACACTTTAAACTCCTTTTTTTCGCTTTGTTGCATAATTGTTTAAATCAAGTGGTTCTTGTGAAAGCGATGGAAATAGAAAAATCAGATGTTATGAGAAGGGCAGTATGGTGCCATGAATAGAGTACAGAGGAAACCGGACGCCTGGCGACCTTTGATTAGAAATGCTCACTTTAGAATTAATAAATTTTGTAGAAGATGGGCTAAAAATGCAAAGTTCATTCGGAAAAGAAAATTATCTGTCATCAAGTGGTCTAGCTTTCCAAATTTGAAGTGTAATTTTAATTGAATTTTAAAAGGATACATGAAGGATGATTTCCCTTTAAATTAAAAGGGAACTTCGAATAAGATATATACATTTTATGACGTCTTGGTTTAAAAAACATAAAAAGATATGTACGGGATATTTTATAACAGTTATCGAATTTTATATGAATAATCTATAAACCAATTTCGAATTCAATTTTTTTTTAATTAAAAAAGTCCAAAATAAAATGATATCCAATTTTCAATACTTTTTATGTTTCCCATTTGTTTACTTCCCGATTTAAGTTTATTAATTGTACATGACTGTAACTATATATAAATTTACATTTCATTTAAATGAACTAAATTCCAGAAAACGAACACAATAATTAGGAATAAAGATATCCTTCTCTACCTGGTTATAACTATAATTAATGTAGGAACAAAAACAGTCAAGAGTGAAATAGGGGTGTGTTCCATCTTTACAAAGTAAGAAATTTAAATAGATAATTATCTATAACAGTTTGAAAAACAAAAAAAGAATGTTGAATAAAAAAATAATAAATAAAACAAAGAATAATTAATGTTATTATCAAACATTTTAATTCATATTTAATCAACGTTACCAAAATCTCGTGACTTTGACTGATGAGTTATTGAAATTGATATATGGATACCCCACAAGAATTAGAATAAAAATCCTAATCGTCTCCCTTGCGCAACAATAACAACCTTGATTCTCCTGTGCATTGAATTAATCAGAGCATTTATCTTTCTCATAGTATTATTATTCAACAAATGGTTAGGAGTAGCTGTGACAATTTAAAGCTAACAATTCCCCCCCGCCCAACGAATCCCACGAATTTTCGATTTAGGATAGAATTTACAGAATCCAGGTGGTTTGGTACATGTGAATGTCTGTAAGAAAATCTCGTCAAAACTGTCTACTTTCCCCCAGTGTGAACATGCTTAATACACAACGCATACGACGCCTACGTGTGCGTGTAAGAAAAAAATCGACGTAAAGTTACCAGACTCGCAGACCAAAGTAGTGCAGAAAGTTTCTGTCAGTATTAGGGTGAAAATTATTAGTATGATTGTCTACTGAATAAATAACGGTTTCAGTGATAATGCCTCGACGATAACAGAGGTGGCATGATGAAAAACCCTACCTTGATGTGACGTTGTTACGTGCCAACGTCACCTTTATGGTTGGTAAGTAGAATCTCTTCAAGTTACTCCCTGGCAACCGAAAAAAACTTTATGGTTAAAAAGTTAAAAACAAACTGCACAGCAATATGTTGTTGCCTTTTTATTCCTTTGTGCAATTGAATTACCAGATCCAATGTAACTTACGTCAGCCATACCATGATTGCAAGAAATTTATACTGACTGTAATGTCTATAACTCTAATGCATCTTTTGGCACTTCAAATTGTGATCACAAAAATGTCATCATCAATATGCGCGTGTATTTGGTTCTTTTTTCACTTTTCCTACGTGACGTCATAAATTTCATGGTTGAGAAGTTTTGACAAGCGATTTGAGTGCAAAGTAACCAAAATACACATTTGACCAATTTTCTTAATTTCCGGTCGCACAGTCAAAGTTATTTCGCACATTATGTTCACAAGCATTTGTTTTTCCTTTCAGAATAAATCTTTAATGTTTCCCTCCCGCATCTGTCACAGCCTTTTTTTTATTTGCCTGAAGTTCATCAGAGTGCTAATAATGAAAGGAAATCAACCCTTTCAACAAGGCAGCCATTAGTCGAATTAAGTTACCAGCTCTGGTATTTCCAACCCTATCATTTACTTAGTCCAGCAGATGCTCAATGAGAAAAAGATGGAGTTTACAGAGACCAGTCGTGTGGGTACATGTGGCAATTTTAGAGACTTTGACTAACCCTGATTACAATTTGCTGGGGATAAACACGCAAAAAATTTGACAAATGACGTGCTCTTGCGCCGGTGAAAGGAACACCAACGTAAACTTGCCCGGCTCAAAAATCTAAAGCACAATCAGTTTCTTTTAGTTTAATGGTAAATGTAATGTTTATGATAGCCTACTGTATTAAAAGCAGTTTTTGTACTACTTATTTTGCGACTCAACATGCGGCAGGATAAATGTGAAAGACGTTGTATTGGGGAAAATATACAAGAATCTTCACAACAACCCGGTGTTGCCTTTGTCCTTACTTAGGTACTTCATAGTAAAAACCACATACGTGTAGTACTTCCGTTGACTATATGAAAAATTGTATCGCCCGCGTGGCTCAGTGGTGTTAACGTTAGAGCGTGTGCTCTAGGGTCGTTAAATAAGGAGATGATACTAATGTCGTGGGTTTGAATCCCATTTGTAGGACCTGGAGACCAGTCCTTTGGATGAGACCGTATAAACCGAGATCCAGTGTTACAGTAGATGCTGGCACAAAAATGATCCCTCCCTGCTCAATGGCCCCGAGCGCAGAGAATAGGAAAAAAAATTGCAGCTCTCCACCGGCTAGTGGCGGCGTCTCCATATGAGTGAAAAATTCTTGAGAGGGACGTTAAAGAAAATACAAACAATCAAGCAAAGAAACATATGGAGATAACGAACAATATTCAAGATCAACAGTCCATAAAACAATACAAAAATAGGAGCAGAGCAAACACGGACCTAAAAAAAATAAGAGGTGGGATCAGGAGCCATGGAGGAACGCGCATATCCTGCTGACCGGTCACACCAGCCGATTGCTCCTTGTCATGATCAGTAAATAACGGACACAATCGTCGTCAATTCAGTGTATAAATAATGGATTATCAATTGGTATAAAAAAACGTCAGTCAGCATTTGACTCAATGATAAATTTTATTTGCTGACAAGGTCATTGTATCGACCATAGAACCTACGAAATGATGACATTAAAGGAGACTGCTGAAATTATTGTTTCATCAACTTGTTTGTCAATAATTTACCTCGTTTTAGAATTGTTCATAAGTAGAACATGCTCTTGCGTATAGAATCAACTGATATACATAAACTTCTTACGCAGGTGATGAAGGTATATTGCTGCATAAGTAAGGAAAGTTGAGGATAGAGAAGTAAGTCATCACGTTTATCATTGAGTTTGGTTGTTCGATTACCATTAACGTGTTTTGCAAGGAAAGTATCCAAATATGAAACAGATGTATCGACCTCTGCGGTATCTTTCATCTCAAGCTCATCAGGATATTCCTATCGCAGAAGAATCGAAACCACAATTGTTAATTGACAATACGTCATCGATATATCTAAATGTCGAGTTGAAGGCCGCAGCAAGTGTTTTCTTCTTTTCATGCACAAGAATTGCACAAATTCTGCTTCATATGAATATGAAATAGGTATGGTAATTCAATAGATTGTTGGAAGATCTGGTCTCCTAAAGCAACATAGACATTGTGAATCAGAAACTCAAGTATCTTTTTGATGTCGTCTTCAGAGTACTTGTGTGTACAATCAGAATGTTTTTTTTAAAAAATGATTTTGCAAATGACTATATTGAAAAATCAGCTTTCAATGATATAACAAAGCCTGGATTTTAATTTATCGTGGGGAATGGTTGTGTATAAAGTTGAAAAGTCGTAAGTTTTTACGTTGTTGATCTTGGTAAAATCTTGTGATTTCAAATTGTCCAAAAGTTCTTTTGAATTTTTTAGGATCCACATCTGCTTTACACTACTGCTTGAAGATTCATATAGTCTGTAGATGGTGAAAAACAATGTGTATGCTTCAAATGCATCAAATGGTACACAAGATGAGTTGACAAAATTGTATTCATCAATTTACACGTGCGTTTTGCTTTTCACCACTTTACCTATGTGACGTCATACATTTTACGGTTGAGTAATTCTAAACATTAATTTTTAGTGCATATTGCTCAAGATTCTCATCGAATCATTGCCCAATTTTCAAAGTTTCAATCATGAAGTCAAAAAAGTGGCATATGTTACCCTGTGTAGCCTTTTCCTTTCAGTGTAGTTTTCTTTTCAAAGAAAAAAAAATGAAAATATACAATCGTCATGTACATTTTTCTAAAGAAATTGAAGAATGTTGATTTTTGAGAGATTTATTTGTGATTTTTATTCACAGGAAGGAGAAAGAATGTTAATATACATTAATATTACAAAGAAAACAACATGTGCAAAGGTAATTTATGAAGACGAGATGTTCATAAAGTTCAGACATTATTAGACATTATAAATGGAACTCGTAAATTTACTTACCTCGTCATTGGACATTTGCAAAATTATTTTGTTTAAACAGATTCTGATTGCACACATAAGTACTCTGAAGTTGACATCAAGAAGATGCTTGAGTTTCTGATTGACAACATCTATGTGGTTCTTAGAGACCAGGTATTCCAACAGTCTATTGGAATTCCCATGGGTAAAAATTGCGCTCCGTTATGAGCAGACTTTTTTTTATATTTATATGAAGCAGAATTTATGCAACATCTTAAACGTGAAAAGAAGAAAACACTTGCTGTTGCCTTCAACTCGACATTTAGATATATCGACGACGTATTGTCAATTAATAATGGTATTTTCCTTTCCTACGTCGATAAGATATATCCTGGTGAGCTTGAGATATAAGATACCACAGAGTCCGACACTTCTGTTTCATACTTTGATATTTTACTTGAAAAAGACAATAATGGTAATCTGACAACCAAGCTATATGATAAACGTGATGACTTTAACTTTTCTATCGTCAACTTCCCTTACTTATGCAGCAATATACCTTCATCACCTGCATACGGAGTATTTATATCTCAGTTGATTCGATACGCAAGAGCATGCTCTACG
>PRKT01000065.1:242274-306708 GCA_003671525.1 Saccostrea glomerata | reverse complement strand
AAGAATTAATGTGTATTTAGAATAAACAAAAAAATAATAAAGTTGATAAATAAGGAATTCATGAGAAAAATTTTATACCTAAAAATAAACTACAAGTTTATGAGAAAAAAATAGCTACATGTGGGCCTTTTTTAATTATTTAATGTTAAATTTTAATATGTACTCAAAATTTGCATTGTTACTAATTAAAAATAATCATTACAGTTACATGTGTACATACATGTATAAGATGTTCTTTTTTTATTAAAAACGCTACATGTTTTATGAGGACCACACTAAAAAAAAGAGTATTCCATGTAACCCTCAAATAAAACCCAACAATTTATTAAATGACCATGAAATAAAATTATGCTACAGTACTATTCTCCCGTAACATAAACTATGTGAATAATGAATTACTGGTAGCTTTTAATTAATAAAGAAGTTATTAAAAGAGTACGTGTATATTTATTTAAAAAAAAATGAAAATACCGGGAATTGTGATTTATTTCTTTTTTGTTTTGCTAGTGTTTACCTGGCCGATTAATGTTTATACACTGTAAGATGGTATCAACACTCATTGTTTCAATCGCCTTTGGGCAGAAAAATCGATACATGTTATTTGGGTATTTGTATCAGTGTTACACATCATTGAACATGCTGGTAAACAATGACCGTAATTTCAATTTATTTAATGCAAAAAAAGTGATAAATGAAATGTGTTTAAATTTCTTTCGGGATTAATTAATTTTGAACATAACCTGAAGCTTCCATTCTGGTGATTTACAGATGTACACTCTAACATTTACAAATAAAACACTTAAAACTGAGTTTTACAGAATTAGGCATTAGCGATATTTAAATTGACAAGTCAGTAAAAATAATTATGACTGAAAAATAATACTTGGCAAAAGAAACAAAGAATTTTTGTACAAGCCCCAATACTTAAGAAAACTCTAACTTTAGAGTATCCCGATAGTCTAAATTGGTCATATAATGATAAGATCTATTTAAAGCTTCTTCTGGTGGAAATATTTAATTCACGTTTAATTTTCTGTATAAAAAATAAATATGGGAACCAGTATCGATCACAGAAGAAATATTAATGTACCCAAGAATTGTGATTATTCATATTCAGTGTAATTCATATATGTACATGTATGTGTGAAAGCCTTCTTCCTCCAATAAATATTATTAATAATTATTTCAATTTTTATGCGCGTACATGTTCTGTTCATAAATGACCTTCGCGTACATGTAAGGATTCCTGGCATACTACCCAGAATCAATTTCTACTGCCTTTTATAGTTCCATTGTTTATTGGAAATCTCATTTCTGAGTTAGCTCCGCCCATTAAATTTATAAACCCCGCCCACTGGGACTGCTGGGACTGCTTTCTGGGACTGCTGGGACTGCTCTCTGGGACCGCTGGGACTGCTGGGACCGCTCTGGGACTGCTGTGGGACCGCTGTGGGACTGCTCTGGGACCGCTGTGGGACTGCTTTAGCAGTCCCAGAAAGCAGTCCCCGGGACTGCTCTGGGACTGCTTTGTGTCAGGTTGGGTCTGGTCGGTACTGTACGTATGAACAATTTCTAAAACGAGGTAAATTATTGACATGCAAGTTGACGAAACAAGAATATCAGCAGTCTCGTTTAAAGTCGTCATTTCGTAAGTTCTATGGTCGATACAATGACCTTGTCAGAAAATACAGTTTATCATTGAGTCAAATGCTGACTGACGTTTTTCATACCAATTGTTAGTCCATTATTTATTCACTGAATTGACGACGGATTTTTTCCGTTATTTACTGATCATGACAAGGAGCACACGGCGGGTGTGACCGGTCGGCAGGGGATGCTCACTCCTCCATGGCACCTGATTCCACCTCTGATGTTTCGAGGGTCCGCGTTTGCTCTGCTCTTATTTTGTATTGTTTTATGGACTTTGAGATTGAATACTGTTCGTTATCTCCATATCCTTTTTACAATTACATGTAATAACGATTTTTCTTTGCAAAGACGAAAACTGTTATACGATGTTTTAATCTTGCTTTTAATTTGTCCAAGTGGATGGTTTGGCATGAATTGCACAGATAAGTGTCCGAAAAATAAATATGGACAATTTTGCGTTGGAATATGTAACTGTGAACCTGATGAAACTCGTAACTATGAACATGGCTGTAAGTATGATTATTTTAAAAATATACATGTATTTAATAATCATGATTACTTCAAATTGTTTAGTTTTCTCTTTTTATTCTCGTTACAAAAAGTAAATCATTATTCAAATCATTTTAATGTATTTGACTCAATTGCAAGTGTCTCGAAAGAAGGAATGTGCATTGAGAGTGATGGTTAGTTTTTTTTAAAATGTTTTTACCTCAGTAAATTATTAAATGTAAAAAATCGTTTTATCAAAGACCCAACAAATCAAACCATATATCATTATGTGATATTACTGTTAACTTTCTTTCTTTCCAAGGAGTCATGCTTCTGCGTAGCGTAATTTCTCTGAACCAGAGTAGAAATAACTCAGCTATCCTAAATATGCGCCAAATGACTAATCGCCGAAAAAAATGTGGCAATGTACAAACAATTAATTAATTCATAATACCACGTATTTAAGAGACCTTAAACCATATGCACTCTATCATAAATAACAAAGTTAATCAAAAACTTCGGGGATTCATGCTATCAAAATAATATTATGATAGTTTTGCTTACAATAGTTGTAGGGGGGCGATTTATGTTAATGAGGTAAAAATAGATATTTACATGATTGAAAATCTTCGACTGTATTCTAAAATAAGGGTCTTTTTTGCTGGTCAAAAAATTAAATAATTTGGTATTCTGTGGAGAGAGGACAATCAAGAAATTTCCAAAAGATTTCTTTGCATTTAGGATATATACAACATAGTTTGAACTTTTCCCTAGAGTTGAAGAGTTCAAATACTTGAAGGAAGTGTGTGCTACATTGTGTATATTTGCTGTCCTACACTTCTTTTGAAAGAAGTGTGGACAAACATGACATTGAGAATAAAAGCTTAGTGATTTCTGGTATTTTTTTCTTTGCATTTTAAAAGAATTTTCATCAATTGATAAATTCAAAGGGGTCGAGGAATTGGATTCAGACATGTGACTAATATTCTTATTTATACAAAACGTAAAAATTATTTCTTATTTTACTCTTCTGAAACATTAGCAATTGCTTTTGAACAATGATAATCAAATAAGGAATTGAAAAAAAAGAAGCGGTATGAAATGCAATTTTGTTCTGGTTATATTTATGGATTTTACATATGTGGATTTTATTTTATATTAAAACGACGGTGTGTGCGCTTGCCATATCCTAAATTTCTATAAAGAAACGTATAAAAACATGTATATCTTCAGTGAAAAATAAGTTTATAAAAATCAATGGGCTTTTTATAAGCACGTAGAACTAAAATTATAGCACTTGAAATATATTTCCGTATAAAAATATATATTCAATTTGGAAACTTTCCAGTTATAGATTTGTTAACGATTTTGTATCTTTTTCCTTAAATGAACCATGTACAATATTGCCTTCCTCACTAGAGATCGCTTTGGTTCCAGTAACTGACATCTTAAAAATTCCTGGTGTCAATCTTAATCGTAAGGAAGAGCTGGAATATCAAATGCTATGTTCCGATACTCACATGGTTAAAATGCATATAACATAAACCAAACCTAATCTATAAAAAATATTTTAAAACTATTTAATACATTGTAGATGACTTCCAGGTTCAAAAGAGCAAGTTTACACCAGTTAGCAAACCATTTAGGAAATTTTCAAAAAATATTTCATTAAACCACACTTTTTAAAGAAATAGATATGTTTTCATTTTTTCCCCTGACTATTCTCTGTTAAGTGTCATCATTTACACTTTGAGAAATTATTGATACCGAAGAAGAAGGTACATGTAATTGTTTTGAGTTAAAATATTTTTTTTAATCTTTCCATAATTTATTCGATGGAATGTAATAATGAATTTTGTCCAGACTCTTTGAGTCGCTGCTTAAATTTACTCGTATGATACTCTTTATATCTATTCCTTTAACTTATAGTTGCAAGCAAAGATGTGTATGATTTGAATATAAGCAGCATTTAAGAGGGGTTTAATGGTAGATCAATGCATCTAGAACATTAAACATTCAAAATTCTTGCTTAATGGTGGTCTTACGCTGACAACAGGTTTTCTACAAGAACATTTTATTAAGCATTTACAAGACATCTTTAAGCCACCGTCAAGCACCCATTATGACTTTGCGGTGATTTCCTAGTACAGAAATTGTATGATGATTACTCATTTCTTATTACTAATTTACTAATAAATGATAGATTACTGCATGGTGCTTATATTGCATGAAAGTCGACCATTGATCCAACATTCAGATGAAACACATGCAGATAACGAACAGTATTCAAGATCAACAGGGTGAAGGGGTAATTAAGTTTGGATTTTGAAATTTTAAAATGTTTTTGAAAGTTCATGTTCTTGGTGATCTTTGCTAATATCATACTACTTGAAAAAAATTCCATGTAAGGATATACATGTAGTTTGGAATGTTTCCAATTATATATCTGTTAATATATGTGTATTTATTTCCCGAAATGAGTCAGGTACATAGCGATAAATATCAGAAGAGAAAAATATCATTTATGTGAAAATCATCCCTAGGATTGATATCTATTGCTGGAATATCTAATGCCTTGCTGTGATGCAAACAAGTATGCACATATGAATATAGTTGGAGCAAAACTTATTCATCGAAAATCGACTTTCCAAAAACTTAAAAACGCATTAATATTATTTTTTAATGTTCTGGATAACTTCCTGATAGAACAGAGACTACCATCTATATCATGTTTCTAATTTTGAATATGTTCAATAAGTTGGAGGTTTTCATAATAGTTTTATCATCAGTAAAAGTATCTTCGACATTGGACATAGGTGTTTGTTTCAGTGGGTAAGTCTTCGTTTCATATAGCATCAACCCTTTATAAAAAATAAAGTTTTCTGCAGAATATTCTGTCTTCCCCCCAGCATATGGATCATTTATTGTCGTGTAAGTCAGTTTGAACGGTCCAAATGGGATGTATACTCCCCTAGGCACTTATCCTATTGCAAGGGTCTGTGTTCTGTGAACTTATTACGTATCTACTGTGTATAGTTAGTTTTTTTTGTGAGCGAACACTGCACCTTATTTTTTTCTGAATTGATGTATAAATTCAAACACGTCTTATTGAAAAGAGCTTGAAATAAGTAAAAAGAGATTTTATTTGAAATAAATCATGAGAAAGGTCGATATTGATAAAATTTGCCAACAATTATTTATTTTTAGAAACCTGATGTATTGTTGCACAAATTACCATAAAGTCAATAACACATGTAAAGGTAAATATAATATTCTTTTTAAAATATTTACGTGTAGCACAAAGCAATTGATGTAACCAGTGCTTTACATGATTGTATATATGTTTATTTTTTTTCCTTTAAGAATGTCCACTTGGTACATTTGGCAAGAATTGTTCACGAAACTGCTTTTCAGGATGGTATGGAAGGTCTTGCTTGTCAAAGTGTAATTGCACCATAAACGAAACATGTGACTCAATAAAAGGATGTAAAGGTAAACAGCCTCTCAGAGAAGTATAAATCATTCTAATTTAGTTGATATAGAAATAATAAGTATCAGCACTTGTTGGGGGGATCATTTAAAAAGTCGTCTGTTAGCAAACAATCACTAATTATATGCCCCTTTTGACGATTTAAGCTTTCATGTAAGAATTAACATATTTTGTTATTTAAAAATTGAGGTTTCGATCGAGAAAATATCAGGAGATTTTATTTGTATTTGATTTAAGCCCGTGTCACACTGTCACGACTTATATCTACGATTCATTACAAATTCAAAAATCGCAGCAAATCAGGATTTATCGCAGAAGTACTTCCTTAATCGTGTTGGATCGCAACAAATCGCCAAATTTGGCGATTGTTTTGAGCATGTTCAAAACAATCGTGGACATAGCACGATTTTTAATCATTCGTAGACATACGCACAGCATCCGCACTGTACTCGTACACATATTCGTAGTAAATCTTCGAAGTACGAGCGACATTCGCGGAACTTCGTAGTATTCACGACACTACGAGAATTCTACGAGTTACTTCGAGTGTCCTTCGAGTTTGTTCGAGTGTCTCTCGAGTTACTGCGAGTGTCCTTCGAGTTACTGCGAGTGTCTTTCGAGATACTGCAAGTGTTCGGATGTTGAATTGAAAAGAACATAGTACGACTTTCCCGCGCAAATGATACGAAAAAAAAAGATTGATGGCAAGTTCTGTACGAAAACTGTGCGATTGAACTACGAGTTAATACGTAACACTGCCGAAATCAAATACTGCCTAAAATAAAAGAAATGAAGCTTAGAAAAGCGAAATAAACTGAAAATACATGCATGATATGTAACAGAAACTATAAACACCGTGTACAAAAAAACTCATGAAAAGAACAAATAAAATGAAATAATCGAATGCTCCATACTGTAGTTTTTACCATGATCAAATAACATAACTAAGATCTTTAATGACTTCCGAAAAATTTCCCTTTACTCTATATATACATTCTATTAAGAAGATGAAGATAAGACTTATATTCGTAAGAAATCGTCATTAGTCATATATATAGGAATATCGTGGCATATCGTAGTTCTTCGTACGAGTATCGTATGTAACCGCTTTTAATCCTTCATAATCGTAGAAATATCGTAACCAGTTCGTAATGCTCTCGCCTCATTTCGTACTTAAATCGTAAAAACCTCGTACTTTGTCGCACAGGGATCGTAGACACGCCGTTCTAGCAGCAAAATATTCCACATGTTATAGAAAAATCGCATGACAAACCAGGCGATGAACGGTGATTTCAACTTTTATTAATTCGTGGGTAATCGTAGCATAAATCGTGACAGTGTGACACGGCCTTTAGGTAAAATGTGAAAGAGAAGTTTCAAATGCATATTTAACAAAAATCCGGTCTCAACAGTTAGAACAATAGGGAATAAAAGTGGTCTAAATGTTTTACTCTCAAGATTTAATCAACAAATTTGAAAACAAAAGAAAGATAAAGAATGCCATTTTGTTCTGCTTTGATTGGTTTTTGTTATTACACAATTTAAGGATTATTATTTTAAAACACAAACAATTCTTTTAGTGTGTCCATCTGGATCATATGGCGAAAACTGTTCTTTAGAGTGTCCGAAAGGGACCCATGGTTTACTTTGTAAAGGTTAGTCTACTTGTGAGACAGGGTGAGATAAAGTCATGAAAAGCAGTAAGTCAGGTTTTGATTCTCAGTCTGTAGCATAGACGATTTGACATATGTGACTAAATTATGATTATTTAAGAAATAATTTTCTAGTTTGATACCAATTCCCGGGCATTAACGATGGTTGGAAACGTGGAATAATCTGCATAACGGGCGATGCTCTATTATACCCAACAATGTAGATAGCGATTCCTTATATGTCTATTTCGTTGTGAAATAAAGTTGTAAATTTGTAAAACCCGCCGCCAAAGATTTACATCTATATCAGTCCTCCTTAGCTCAAGGCATTTTGCTTGGCGAAATTTACATTACAATTTGAGTTCAACTCACCCATTTTTCGAAGAGTTATCACAAACTAATTGAAATGGAAATATATGGTAATCAACATAGGAGATGTAAAATGAGGTGAAGCAGTTTGGTGTGACAAGTGCATGCGATGCTGTATTTGCAGATATGCACCGCTAAGATTATGATAAAATCGTTTATCATGATTGGAAAACTTCAATTTTTATCAATGGGGTTTTTATGTCTCACTCAAATTATTTAGTTAATTATTCAACCATTCTATTGAGGAAATTTTCACCGGCGTTTGTAGCTTGTGGGACCATCGTTGTATCAAAAGTTTATTTGGTATCGTTGTCCTAGGGCTGGGTATAGGGTATATTGATGGTCAAAATAAAGTTCATCATTTCTTTGAAAACCTTCTTTAACCCTGAGTATTTTGAAGATAGATTAAGTTCACAAATATGATGAACAAGACTTTATCCAAAAATGGCAAATTTCCGTTTGAATAAGTGTTTGCCCTTCATTTCAGCAATTGATTATCCCGCTATCTACAGTATACGTATGTTTTGTGGTAAATTTGGATAAAATTGTAGAGGTGGTTCGTGAGAAATCAGAAAAGTTTAAAGTGTGGAGAAGGGCAGAGATTTAGATGGCGAACTTTGGATGATCGGAAAATCTCAGTTGAACTATAAACTGAGTTTACCTCTAACTTTGGCATCTTGCTTGTTTTATCAACAGTAGCTAAAAGGTGGTGAAAACATTTCATGCCCTTTTCAAAACAATGACATTCATGAAATATTTGAATATGAGAAATATATCAATTACAAGCTAATACCAAACTATTTAACAAAAACTACATGTTTACAATTCGTTAAATGTTTGACAAGCTAGAGTGTAGCATTTTTGTATACTGCTCCTTTTTGGAACCTTGCCTATTTAATTGATTGTTTATTGTTTAGTCAGCAATATCTCGGCCAATGTTTCGGTAGCCATGCCTATTTGAATTTTACATTAAAGCCATATTCACACACATTCATTTCTGCACAGTTCCATTTGATTTTGGATGGGTGCAACAACTTCTTTCTTTTATCTTCAGAATCGTATAGATACCGATATGAGATTTTGATCTATGCACTAGCTACGATTATTCCCGTGATAATCATCTATCTGTGTATATTCTTCCTGGGAAAATGCATTCAACAAAAGTAAGACGTTTTTCTCAAATATATCACCAGAAAGAACATATTTACTCTTGTCTTAAAAAAATGATAATATATTGCAATTCTGTATGATTTATTATTTCTATGTCTTAATATCACTGTGTTTAAATGATAATTTTACAGGCGAAAACAAAAGAAATCGTCTTCAAAGAATTTTGTCGGTAAATTAGTATACATTTACTTAGTTGTATTGTAACCAGTTCTGCATTGGAGCTTGTCTTTTCATTTTATTTCATATCTTCAGAATAATTTTTTTCTTTAAAATTCAATTATCTTACCTTTCTTTTTATTCTTTTTTCTTATTACAGAAAAAGTAAAATCTCTCTCATATTTATTTTCTCAAAGATATTCCTCCTTACGACATAAATCTGAATAGAATGTCTTCTTCGACCAATATACCTCATGATGCAACCTCTGATGAAACACCAGTTGATGAATATGCAACCATAAAAACGGAAGAAGAAAATGGATTACGTCATAACGAGGAGGAGCTTGATGACGGAGAGTATCATACACTTACTCTCCGTGTGACAGGATACGAGGAACCAGTCACGAAGAAACGCCTCGTTAGAAGATATTCCGACTCCTCTTCAACGTATATGAAAAGTTCTGCATGCAATTTAGTACGATCCAAAGACAATTATGACCTGTCTTATAAATGCAAGAGATCATCCTCATTAAGAATCAAGAACAATGATCGAAAAGACAACTATTGCGAAAATAAACCTGCTCAAACAAAGGAAGATGAAGAAAGAGATAGGAAAAGTGTTCATTTACCGTTTGATAGGAATTATTTTTATGATGTGGCTACTCGTGTAGAGCATGATAAGACAGCTGTAAATCTTAACCACAAGGAATTATTCCTCAAAGAATTGTCCTCTCATCTTTTAAATTTTAAGAAAATATGACAGAGAGTGTAAATATCCGAAGATCTTGTTTTAAGAATTATTTACAATTTCCTATGTTACATACGTACAAGTACATCCTTTATCATCTTAAAAACAAATAAGAAATGTATTAGAACTTCACATGTTTTCAATAGCATTAAAACTGAGGAAACCCGTCATTTTTGATGAATGTCTAGTAAGTACAGCTAAAAAACATCTCTGGCTTCAGTATCATATATTTTTCTCATCATTCATTCACTACAGTAGTTATGAACTTCTTTGTATTGAATTTTGTTTCTTTAAATATACCGGTATATGATGCAATTTATTGAATATTATTTCAGTTTGGTACATTTTTATAAGTTTAAGAATCCTTTTGCTTTCTTTGCACAAGTACTTGTTTTCGACATGTAATCTTTTACATGTAACCCGCTGTGTCACGAAATTAAAATAAAACTTTTTGAACAAAAACTTGCTTTTTTTCTCTTTTGGGGATTGTACTGCTAAATCCACCGTGGCAGATCTCAAATTGTCAGTGGTTGTTACTCCATATAAGGACATTCAACGTGACCTGAGGTCTCCGTATTGATGATATCGATGAATTTACTTTTGTGCCTTTAATGCCTGGAGAGTTCCTAGAATGTTTTATTACTACGCAAAATTACGAACTATTTGCGGGGGACCCCAGGTCCTATTTCAGCGTACGTTTTATCCTTCTGCAAATAATTACCCCAAAAGTGAAAGTATTGACAAACCAATTCAAGTTCAATAACCCGTACAAGCAATTCGTCGATCAAAAAATAGAAATCGCGATCCCTATGTTAATAAGACGTTCCTTTGACGTTGATTTATTTTTCGTTTCTGGTTTAATGAAAATGCTCGTGGCTTCTTTCAAACAGTTAAATTTCTATTTATAAACGTAGAAATGAAATTAACAGGAGATTATACATGTGATAAGGACGTTAAACGGCGTTGATTCAGATAATTTAGATAATGGTAAAGAGATATACGTCTATTAGACGTGTTTACAACGTCGGACCGGTTTTATCATATATATATTAAATAAATAAAAATTATCAAGTTATAAATCACCATTAATGCACGTACATTTTCATTCACGTTTGGAAATGTTTGAACATTAAAATTAAAAAAAAAAAACTTGAGAGAATAAAAGACGTCCATAAAACGTGAATCCAACGTTGGATTTTTTGACATTGGAAAAGGCAACAACAAAAAAATCATTTCACCTCAAACATACGTCTTTAAAACGTTGATATCACGTCAGTTAAATGTATGTAATCTTTTGTTGAAATAAAAACGTTTTTAAGACGTTTTTTCGACGTCAACTTATTAACGTAATTGAGAGGTTTCATCTCAAACGTCAATCAAACGTCCACATGACGTCACCCACGTCGTGACCAAATATCGACCATTTTCCAACGTCATATGGACGTCTCGTGTCTGCTGGGTAGTTTTCCTTAAACCTCGAAAATATGACACCACGAAAATATGTTATATTACAGTATACATTGTATCTATGCATACATGCAAATGCATCAACACACACTGAAAACAACACAAACACAAACAATAAACTGGCACATTTTGCCGTGCCTCCTTCATTTTCTATGTAGAAAAGGTAGATTTAGTCTAAAGCAATTGCGTGTTTCTTTTTTTATAATTCAACAAGAAACAAAACAAAAACTTGATTTACTACAAGTTGTCAGATTTTTTTTTATTATTTCAGCAAGCTAGTTCACAATTGTAAGGATCTATACTAGCTATAGTAAAATGTATTTTTAATTCCTTTAAGAAAAAAGGAAAATCTCAATATTTTATACTTATTTTTGCCACACAAGCTGAATGAAATATATGAAGGTAACGAATAGTATTTCTACTCAAACCCATGAAACAAAATGATATTCGAGCAAAGGAAAAATGGATCTCCAACATGTCAGAGTCAGGAGATGACATTGAGGAGTTAACATCATCTGCCTTCCAGTTATTTTAAGCTGTATGCTACATGCATTTGTCATGTTTGGGGGGATAGCTGAAAAATCCGTCAACAGTTTCGTGAATCTATATAATGGCCCAACAATTCGTATAAAAAAACGTCAGTCAGCATTTGACTAAATGATAATGTACATTTGTTTACATTTTCATTGTATCGACCAAAAAACTTACGAAACGAATTTTAAAAGAGACTGCTAATATTCTTATTTCATCAACTTGTTTGTAAATAGCTTACCTCGTTTTAGAAATTGTTCATACAATGAACATTGCAAATCAAATGAACTGATCTAATGTATTTTAAGCTATAAATCTTAAAAATACATTTAAATCATTACCAACAGGTAGAGATACTTCATATGATATAAATTTGTAAACATAGCAACCATTTGGAACCATTTTTGTAAAATACATATACACCTTATCTTGCAAAAAACTGTTTATCGTTATAAAATATATACAGATTAAAAAAAGTTAACAAAAATCATAACAAACACAACAAGTCTCATGAAATCTATAAAAAAAAACATCAAGTCAAAAAAGGGACAAAAGACATACAATTTGGGAACAATAGCATCACATTTTGTGAAAAAAATATTTTTATAAATTTTAGTTTAAGTTCCTTTTCAAAGGGAAGTTATCTGATTTTGTCATATATGTTTCATCATTCATAAAAACAATTGTTACAATTCAAAATTCTCTACTTTCTAACAAAACATAAAACGACAGACGTTACTTTTGTGTTTGTTTGTACAGTTGTACATGCATGTATGTTGTTGAAAATCTTTCTGGAGAATCTTTCACAAATATGGAGACACCACATCTTGCAATTGCCGGTGGAGAGCTGCATTTTTTTCCTATAATCGACATTCAGGTCCATTGAGCAGTGAGGGTCTTTATTATGCCATCACTTAATGCGACACGGGACCTCGGATTAGACAGTTTCATCAGAAGGACCGGTCTCCAACACCCACAGTAGATTCGAATATGCGATATAAGGATTAATTTGAGTCGCGACTTTAGAGCAGAAGCTCTTACCACTGTGTCATGCGCGGCGACGACATACTTACTGGAAATCTGATCTATAATAACGTCATTTTAAAACCATGAAATGCAGAGGAGATTTTCTAACATTGACCTGTCAACTATATATAGTCAACTCCTTATATTAAGATTTCACAAAGTCGGAGTGTTCATCAATGGTTAACTTTTTTCTGCATGAATTTTTAAAGGTACATGTGTATTCACTTTCAACTTATGGTAAACATAAATAGCAGTTCATTAATGGTCAACGTTTTTTTTTTTTAAAATTATTTGACAGCTTTTTGAGGAAAACATTCAATGTCTAGTGGTCAATTGTTTTCGAGTATTTAGTTGACAAAAATTCAAATGACTATTTGACGGTCAATTTTTGTATGAGATTTGAAATTCAAGTAGTAAATATGTGATTTTGCGGGTTATCATAGTGTACACACAAATTTATGTCTTTAAAGAAAATAAGAAAAGTAGTTAAAAATATTTTTGTTTTACAATAAATTTAAACATTTCTTATGTTGAGTTTCATAACTAATTACTTTAAAAATTAGGGATAACTGAGTATCTATATATTTGTGATCCATGCAATATGCGCTTTAGGTTTGTGTTAAAAGTGTCTGTTATATTTTTTCGTAACCCTAAGTTAGTGAGTGACGTCAGAGTAAACTTTCTACTAGACCAAATTACTTCTCATCGATTGTTGGCCAGAATCTTATTGTAAATGACTCAAAAATCTGATTTGAAGACTCTGCAAACATACAAGTATATACGTGTAGCAGTTATTTCTGTTGAAGTACATTACCGTGTTTATCCAAATAAGATCAAAATTACAGCCCATGGGTGATATATTTTAATTTGTAAGGAAAACGTAAAAATTGTAAACGAGTACTGATGATGTAATCGGTTACTTGACTAGTACTTGTCAAAAGATCCGAGCATAGAACTAAAAACCCTTGTGCTCTGGTATTCGGCAAAAATGTAAACCTGTACATTTTTTTCTCATTGATTGTTACCATTTGTTGACATTGGACTTTTTTTAAGTGAATCAGGTCAGTTTTTTTTTACATTAATAAAAACATTCATTAGCATAGCACCTTATTCATTTCAAGTACTTAATTCTTATAATTTTTTTTTATATAAAGCAAGGTTATCAATTTCAGGAAACACAATTTGATTTGAATTCAGTTAAATGTAAATCATTTCTTGATATAAAATGTTTAGATTAGAAAGTATCAAAAGATATTTTATGTCTGGAAATATTTTAAACAACTGGTTTTCAACAATACAATTCCAAAGACATAAATTACCACCTTTGCTATGGTTAATGATAAAAATATTTATCACTATATCATGGTAAAGCTAAGTGTCAGGTGCACCATTGTACATGTAAACCATAGCTACCAGATGGATTTTTCAATTCATTTCAAAACATATGTATTATTAACTTTTACAAATCTTTTAATTTTACCTAAATTCATTATTTCTAGTGGTACTTTTTGAACTCTAAACTTCTGCACTGAATACTACTTGAAAATCACATTAAAAAATATTGCTTTTCTTCTACGTTACTTGATTGTTTTCTTTACATATTAGTATATCACATCTGATTAATAACTATTAGTGTATCAAAATTATTTATATTAGTTATAAACTCGTAAACAACGATCCAAGTTATATTAGATTGGTAACCGTAATAAATAAAGATTTTCATTGTGATCATTCTAGTATTCAAAGTTTTTAAATTGTTGTTTTAGATAAATACAGATAAATCCTGCCATCTTTAAAAATGTTGAGTCCTAAAGATAAAAACTGTTGCTTTTTTAAAAGAATTAAAGTGATTAATGTTTTAAGCTGAGAAGATTTATGATAGAAATTAGGGTTATTGAAACCCTAAATGATCACTTAAATTCAACTATCAAATCCATGGCACTGCTTGAAACAAAAATTATTGCACAAATATTAATTCAAGAACAGTTGTGTAAAAATTTACAATTATAATTAAACCATTGAGAGCTTCAAATTGTGACCTTTACTCGGCGCTCAGGGTTATTGAGCAGTGAGGGATCTTTATCGTGTCAACGCATGCCGTGACAAGGAACCTTGGTTTTTAAGGTGACAGCTGAAGGACCCGCGACTTTCAGTTCAATAATGATTTATTGTGACGCCACGTGTTAATTGTAAACGATATGACCAGATGAGTGTTACGTTGGCTCTAACATTAACTGTAGCTTACAAGGAGGATAATATGTGGGTTTTAAAATATAAATCACATTTGCATTCAAGGCAGAGAGACAAAAATGTAAAATATAAGCAATCATTTTGGATCTTTCTTTAAGATATAGTACATAACTGGAACGGTGTGAGCAAACAAATTGAGTATCGCCTGTCACGATATACGATATATCTTGGTGAGCTTGAGATAAAAGATACCGCAGAGTCTGACACATCTATTTCATTTTTGAATTTGTCACTTGAAAATAAAAACGTTAATGGTAATCTATTAACAAAGCTCTAAAATAAACGTGATTACTTTTCAATCTTCATTTTTCCTTACTTATGCAGCAGTATACCTACATCACCTGCATAAGGAGTTTATATCTCTCAGTTGATTTGATACGCAAGATCAAGCTCTACGTAATGCAATTTTTTAAACGAGATAATCAGCAGTTTCGGTAGTT
This sequence comes from Saccostrea glomerata, assembly GCA_003671525.1. Classification (NCBI taxonomy): domain Eukaryota; kingdom Metazoa; phylum Mollusca; class Bivalvia; order Ostreida; family Ostreidae; genus Saccostrea; species Saccostrea glomerata. The sequence continues at coordinate 291,270 of PRKT01000065.1, read as the reverse complement.
TAAAGTCATCATTTCGTAAATTCCGTGGTCGATACAATGACCTTGTCAGTAGATACAATTAAACATTGAGTCAAATGCTGACTGACGTTGTTCATAGGAATAGTAAGTCCATAATTTACACACTGGTGGATTTTCCCGTTATTTCCCGATCATGACAAGGAGCACACGGCAGGTGTGACCGGTCGGCAGGGGATGCTCATTCCTCCATGTCACCTGATCCCATCTCTGATGATTAGGGGACCATGTCTGCCTTGCTCCTATTTTGCATTGTTTTTTGGTCTTTTGCGCCTGAATATGATACTGTTCGTTATCTCCATGTATTTCGTGCACTCTGCATGCAGGTGATGAATATATTGTGTTGCATAAGTAAGGAAAGCAGAGTAATCAAAGTTTTATTGATTTTCAAACAATTTATAAGGAGTAAAGAAAATGAAATAATTTGTCTCAAAAGAGGATAAAGAATTTTATTAAGACGTGTGGCTAATATGAATATTTATCTATACAAAACGTAAGAATTAAGGTAGGACAAAACACCAGTGGATTATATTTTAACCCATTTCTTAAAAATTACTTGGGGAAAAAAGAATAATATGACTATATTGACAACAATGAATGATCCCTGACAGAAAAATAATAAGTTTTGGCATATTTGCGTTATATTTTGTGAAAAAATCAGAGAATCCAATATATTGGTCACTTGGGAGCTTACATTTTGGAGTGTGTTTACGCTAAGGAAACAAGCATGTAAAAGTGTTATAAAATGCAGTGCAACTTTTGTTCCATAAATAGTAGAGGGTAGTTATTTGGACACATATGTAAGGAGTCTCTATTCGTCATGTACTACAAAGGTCAAGGTCATATCACGAGGTCAAAGGTCAAATATTGTGACGTCATCTACTGAATCTTTCAGTTTTTTGCCATTGAATTGTTATTAAGCGCCAAAATATCTTAAACCACCGATTCAATTTTCTTTATTTTTACACATTTTATTCTAGCTGGACCCATTTGTATCATTCTGTTGATTTTTTGTAAAAATTGAAAGATGCATTTTCTCTTAAGAGAACTTTAACTGTCGGATATTTACATGTGAATTTTCAGTTTCTGACACCATGTATGTTCTTTTTTACTTAATATTTTATCCTTTTTTTCCAGTATCAATATGACTTACTGATTTAAAGTAACAAAAAGGTTATCTTTGTTGAATGTATTACACAAATTTGTAATAGCTCAATTGAAAATTCTAAAATAAGGCTCATTCTTAAGTTGAATATCTTATTTCGCAATCTTCTTACTGGGGTCTGATAGGCCATATTTCAGATTATGTGGGCAAAAAATGTGAGGTTGAATTTCTTTCATATCATGTATAAAGAGAGATTTTGTTTCCAAGAACAAAATATCAAAGTTTCAGAAAAATTGAATTTGAAGAAAAATTAGACCTATCTATTTGGTCTTACCTTAATTCTTAATTTATCTTCCTGATACATCAGCAATGACTTTTGAACTATGTGATTGATATTCAAACAAAGAATTAAAAAAACCGGTATGAAATGCAAGTTTGTTCTGGTTATATTTCTTGATTTTACAAGTATGGATTTTATGACCTCTATTTATCTTATGCTAGACAAATGCCTGTATTGTGAAGAATGCGTGAAAACCAGTTCCCATTTGGTCCTGCAGCTTTGTTAATTTTTACTTCCTTAAAACACTACAAGACATTGTTTGATGAATATTGTCATTTATTAATGACGAAAATAACAACTAATTACAAATAAACTACCTTAACTACTAGGGAGATCCCAGACAAACGTACATAGACTTATTGAGCACCTAATATCACAATGGCAGCGGGATCTCCCTAAAGTCTAAGCAAGACATGATTATCATTGCTGAATGTACATTTAGAAGATGGGAGATCACCAGGTAACATATATACAACAATGGCATGGGGATCTCCCTGTGATATGAAAGGATCTTATTTAATATTAAAACGGCGATGTTTGTGTTTGCCACCTCATGAAAATTTTTCTTTTTCTATAAAGAAGGAAATGGAGATAACGAACAATATTCAATCTCAATGTCCATAAAACAATACAAAATAGGAGCAGAGCAAACACAGGACTCCGAAACATCAGAGGTGGGATTTGGTGCCATGCAGGAGTTTTATTCAGTTTCTATAAAGAAAAGTATATAAACATGTATATCTCTGGTGAACAAAATACCAGGCTTTTTTAGGCAAGTAGAACTAAAATTATAGTACTTGAAATAAATTTCCGTATGAAAATATATATCAAATTTGGAAACTTTCAAGTTATAGATTTGTTAACGATTTTGTATCTTTTTCCTTAAATGAACCATGTACAACATTGCGTTGATCACTAGAGATCGCTTTGGCTCCAAAAACTGACATCTGGAAAAAAATTCCTGGTGTCAAGTTTAATCGTAAGGATGTTTTGGAATATCACATGCTTTTTTGCGATGCTTACATGGACAAACCGCACCCAGTCGTCAAAGATTGATTTTAAAGCTAAAAAAAACCAACAACTAAAAGCTGAAAATTAAGTTCATGTAAAATAAATTCATAATAAACAGCATATCACACATTATATATAAAATTGCACAAACTCCAAGATCAAAACTATTGACAGGGAGGGAAATTAATTTCATAATTTAAGTTTTTGTCTAAGTATTCATTATAATCATTTCTTTGTATATTAAGATTTTTTCTTTTCGTGTTCGATATAATTAAGGGAAATTAATTTTTCTATCTAAAAGAAGCAGAAATTTAATTAATATTTTACAATGTTAATGATGGTCTTTGCTAAAACTTCACTACTCGATTTGTACTGTCCGTATAAGGATATAATTTGGAATTGTTCCGGTTATAGATACGTAAATACTTGTGCATTTATTTCCCGATGTGAGCCATGTATGTAGCATCCAATTTAACCCTGAGAACATTTTGACTCTAAAAGCTGCTTCATTTGAGAAACATGCCTTTGGATCACTTTTACTGCTGGAATATCCAATGCCTTTTAATGGTGCAAACACTTAATATGCATATATACATGTAGTTTGAATAACTCCTATTTATCGAAAATTGATTTTCAAAAAAGCACATTTTGATTTTAATGTTCTAGATAACTTCCTTATTCAACAGAGTGAAACATTTGGTTGATTTTGCGGCTATGAAGATATTCAATAAGTTGAAGATTTTTATAATATTCTTATCATCGGTACATTTATCTTCGACATATGACCTAGGAGTCTGTATCGAAGGGTAAGTATTCCTTTGAAATATCTCTAACAGTTTTTGAATTTATCATCATTATGAAGATTAAAAATATAACCTTTGTAAGAGTCATATATTGGCTTTTGTGTTTGAAACCTAATGCTAGGTCCCTTTCAAAATTTAATTTTATACAGAATATTCTGTCCTCCTGATCAATATGTAGTATAGAATATTGTCTACAAAGTCTATGTGATTGGTCAAAAGGGGATGCATACTCCCCTACGCAGCACAGTTAACGACCTCGATCTACTTGAATTGCACATACGTTTAAGGCCTAACACAGCGTCGACTCAGGCACGTCACAGTACCCTTGCCTGCCGTCACAATTGAACACAATAACGTCACAATTAAAATTACACTAAAATTTTTCGCTGATCTTGAATACCTGGTAGCTCTATAGACTATACATGTTGAAAGGTGGATAATTTCTATTATTTACATGTTTTTATTTTTTTTTGAAATTAATAAACAACTTTGGAATATGATTTATTTTGAAGTATTAATTTCTAGGTACATATTCATTAATTTTACCTTGTTTTATTTCAATTTATGAGTTTAAAAAAAAACCAAACACTGCAACCAAACGTAAACGATTTTAGTTTTTCTCCTTGAACATGCTGAAGTGTTATACACACTTTTTTTTTATTGAGGATTTAAATATGCATGGATCAGCTTGAGTTAAAAGAAAAAAAAGATCAGTCTATGAAACATTTAAATGCAACCCCCGAAATATTTTATTTTTTGATATATTAGGCCACAATTTGATTTCTTGTTCGTCGGACATTTTATGAAAAAAAAGTACGAGCGGGCAAGCGGTTAAATAATAATATTATTAATTTTTGTAGGGAAATTTTAAGGCGGATCGTGAAAAAATTGAGCAGACAATTTTTTTTTCTGATTTTCAGAGTAAGCAGATTTAAAATACGGTAGAGAAAGCGGAAATAAAACAGAAAATAGCACGGAATCCCCATGTTGCGGGAAATTTAAATTAATATTATTGTCATAGTTTTGTTTAAATACGAGCGCGCGGGTCCGGCGAACAAAAAAATTATTTGTGTGGCCTTACATGATATTAGTAGAATTCGTCATTTGTCGCCCCCCCTCCCTTTTCCACGTATAACAACGTCGCGTGTTAAGAAAAAAATAAAGAATGGAGAGAAAATTATTTCAAAATGTAAGATTTTTTTTAAAGAAACTAATACAGTATTGCAATCGTATGTTAATGTTATGTTAACCCATGGCGACTTATTTCATATCTATTTGGATAAAATAAATCCTAATTCTGTGTTTTGATATGCCCCCTTTTCACTGCAATAAAGGCTACCTCAAATTTTCTTTTCATTTTTTATAAAAAGAATGAAAATTGCATGATATATGTGAAAAGCAAAACATTTCATCATGTATTTTGTTTTTTAATTTTCAATTTCATTGATTATTGGAGAATTTTACTATGTAATTGTGTTAAAAAAAAACGAAAAAGGCCCATATCTTGACAGTGCCTCATTTGAATATAATAAAGGCAAAGGTAACAAAATTTCATTCAAATTTTTCTTATCGTAATTCATGCAAAAATATTTCCAAGTATTAAAAAAAATATCATTCCGTTATCGTAATTTTCAACTTGATAGGCCTTATTTGTACGGGAAATGTTTACTATGACGTCACACACAATATAAGGTCTTCAAAATACTTCAAAATGAAATTATTTGCTATTTCAAACAGCTCTGATCAAGTCACATTTGTACAATGAAAATTTTATTTGCAATTAAATAAAAGGCCGTTAACTTGGATGCAATGTCTTTAATAGTATTTTATTTATAAGCTGTCCGTACATACCCCAGACAAGTGATACTGTCGTGTGTTTCTATGCAGATTCATTGAAAAAGTAATGGAAGGGTCCTAAAAATCGATTTATTTCAAGGGTATTCCCTCAATGTATCTTGTCAAGTCTTTACACATAAACTCAAGAAGAATTAAGATATTTGAAAAGTGTTGCGAACCTCATGAAATCTTGCAAATAAATTGATTATAGGTATATTTAATGTAGTTGACCAGCAAAATATTCAACATGTCATCCAACAAATTAAATTTTAGCAATTAAAAAGGGAATCTATATAGGGTCGCAGCACTTTTGACAAAAAACATATAGTGTTGAAAAGGATAATAAATCAAAATAAGATTTTAAACTTTGTCATGCCCTTGCAATATTGGAATTTATAGATGACCTCTAAACAAGCATAATTGCTTAAATCATGTGACGTCGACATTACATGACAAATCTAGATAAAAAATCTAAATGTCCCAAACATGTAGAATTTAACCATATTATATTTTTTTAAATATCAGTTGAGTCCTAAAAAAGATCGCCCATCCTAATAAAGTATGTATTTTTATCTTTAAAAATCGCCGATATTTTCATTTGTAACCTTAACTGTGTTGCCTCTACTAGGCACTTATCAATTTTCAATGGTCCGTGTTTTGAGCCCTGTTTACAGATTTTTATTGTTGGTACTTTTGCAATCCAACACGACTCTTTATCTTTGTCCTATTATGAATCTAATATGTATTCATTCAAATAAGTTTCAGTGAAAAAGAGCTTCTATTTGAAATAAATTACGAGAAAGGGCGATATTGATAAAATTTGCTTACAATTATTTATTTTTAGAAATCTGAAGTCCTGTTGCCAAAATTACCATCTAGTTAATGATGCATGTGAAGGTGAGTATTCCGATATTTTAGTCTCTTAAACTAAATTTACATCTACAAAGTAATTGATATAAACCAGTGATCCGTATGAGTGTACAGCTGTTTAATTCTTATTCTTCAAGAATGTCCACCCGGTACATTTGGTGAGAAATGTTCCATAGACTGCTATTCAGGATTTTATGGAAGTTTGTGTTTGTCAAAATGTAATTGTAAATCCATCAACGAAACATGTGACTCAATTGTAGGATGTAATGGTAAAAAGCCTTCCAGAGGAATATTTATCATTCTAATTCAGATAACATGGAAATTATAAATATCATCAATTGAAAACCACAAAATCCACACACATAAGAGAGGTTTTATAGATCAGCGTGTACTTGTATATGTAGGTGTACAGTTCAAGTTGTAAAAACCGGTCACGGTAGCCTAGTGGTAGAGCGTTCGCTTCGTGATCGGGAGGCCCGGGTTCGATTCTCGATCGCGGCGCCGCGTCATACCTAAGACGTAAACAAAGGTAGTGACTGTTCCTTCGCCAAGCGCTCGGCACTAGAAGTGAAAGTCACGGGTCTTTCGGATATGACCTTAAAAACGTAGGTCCCGTGTCACGGTAGGCGTTGGCACGATAAAGAACCCTCACTGCTCAATGGCCCTGAGTGCCGAGTATAGGTCTAAATTTGAAGCCCTTCACCGGCATCGGTGACGTCTCCATATGAGTGAAAAATTCTCAAGAGGGACGTTAAACAATATACAATCAATCAATCAATCAAGTTGGAAAATTACACAAACACGTGCATTTCAATTTTCTTGTTTAGTTTAATACTTGTTCGTGTACTTGTAAATGCTTCAATTGCAAATTAAGGTTGATTTTAGAAAGGAACAAGTTATATGTACAGTTTCAATACAAATTTAGTGCTGTATTTTTCCAAATTATAAAAGTGTTATAAGAAATTAAATAAATTCTCTTTGAATCATAGGAATTTTGAGATATATAACTTTTCAAAGCAGTTTGCAAAATACATTCAAAAATTGAAGTAGGCGATGGTTGCAGAAACTATTTCCTAAAGGAAAATAAGCATAGGAATGAGTTATTCTAGGCTTTTCTGTATTTAACCTTGAAATATACCAATAAATGACTTCATTTATCCAGAATGGTCGTCTTTCATGCCATATTCTTTAATAATTTATCATACCTACCTACTCAAATATTGTTAAAGCCAATTTTGAAGCTTTGTAAAAACATTTAATTTTTAGGGCACAATTAAAAGCCAAAACTGTACCTTCTTCCATATTTTGGGTAGTGTATCCACTTCAATTCGTACTAAATATCATTATTGAAATTGAGTATATGCTAACATGTACATTTTAATAATCATTTAAAAATTAGTTTTAAAAACTTTGATGTGTTAAAACATATGCTGAAAGGTCAACATAAGTGTATTAATCGCTTGAAAAGCATAAGAATTTACTTTAAAGCATAAAGTTCTTTATATATCAGAACTTGCATTCAATCCTTGGTTTAAAAAAAACACACACACACTTTGATTGAGATAAATCAAAAAGCAATGAAGAAAATGTAAGCTTCGGATTTGCATTACGGGTAACGTACTTGACGATCTACACGTACGTAGACACGCGTAGAATTTTATCATTAGCAAAATGATAGCATAATGCACATATTTTCCTTGTTACACGCACAAGTACAGTGTACTTGAACTCGTTGGTTTGCAAAACCTCTCTAATTATTCTGTTAGAGCAAAGTATTATTTTATTACATGTACCATGACTTCAATTTTTCTTTTCTTCTTTTATCTATTTGTTTTCCAAATTAGACAAAACATTTTAATGATAAAAATAAAAAAAAAAGGAAATAATTTTTCCTGATTAATTCTTTTGTTATACTGCTTACTTGAAAAAGACGTTAATGGTAATCTAACTCTACCTAGCTCTATGATAAACGTGATGACTTTTATTTTTTCAATCGTCAACTTCCCTTGCTTTTGTAGCTATTTACCTTCATCACCTATATACGGAGTTTATATATCTTAGTTGAACGTGATGACTTTTAATTTTTCCATCGTCAACTTCCCTTGCTTATGAAGCTATATACCTTCATCACCTACGCAGTACAGTTAAGGTGCACAATGGAAATATCGACTAAATTTTGTATTTAAGAATGTATTCGTAAACGGGATGGCGATTATTTTTAGTACATTATTTATATCAGATAATTATAATTATGATTATTAACTACATATCGAGGACGATTATATTTTATATCAAGCCTTGTCACGTGATGCGGCAGTCACGCGATTTTAGCACATTGACTTGAAGTATTGATGTTACATATAAAAATCACTAGTGCAGAGACATAACCAAGTTAAATTTCCAAGTTTAGTATATAAATATTTTCAACACGCATTGTAGTTTCTAAAAAGTCTGCGATCCTGTCTTAATTCTGCAATTTCATTGTTAAAATTATACTTGTATGACCGAATGCTATATTTTTTGCTGGTCAGCGGCATGAAATATTGATATAATAAAATTGTTTTTAAGACATCATCAGGAGCGCAGCACTTTTCAGATACCTTAATAGTTTTATAGTTGAAATCTAAAAGCTTACTTTGATCCATAGAGTGTATGTCCTTGCACTAGATCGATTTATTAAGACCCCCAACATTACGCTCCGATGTACTTGCATACAAATATACGGCAGTGTCAATATTAAACAGCTGTGAAATAAGTAATGTACAGAAAATATATTAATAAAATAGTAATAAGAAGACATTAAATTCAAGTTATTGGCCTATAGAATATCTTTAAATAATATTTTAAATAAAATAGAGAATACATAATTTGTTGAGAAAATATTACTTGATCTGTCTCTCACTGCATACAAACTACGACACGTTGTAAGAAATGACGTCATATTGACAAATGTATTGCGATCAGTGACTTGTTTTTAATAACTTGTTATGTGGGATTAACTAACGACAAAACAACACGCTATATAGCGTAAGTTTTTATGTAGTTTGATGGTTTTATACTGGTTAAATACGTCATTTCTCTGATCCGTTACGACTATACTTTTAGTCTATGCTGAACATGTGACTTTGTAAAAAGTTGGGCACATTTTGACGCGGGGTTTTATGAAACGTAAACAAATCATGGTGGGTCGAAAAAATACTCCCGAATCAAAGGGCAAGTATTGTTGTGTTGTACCAGGGTTCAATTCCGATTCAAGAAAGAAAAATAAACTAGATCAATATCCTTGGATGGAGGATGTCTCCTTTGAACCCTTCCCAACGAAACGCAAAGAGCCAACACTTCCAGCGAAATGGATCGCCATGATACTGCGCCCCAAAGAATATGAACCTTTAGCTTATCACAGAGTTTGCACGAAACATTTCGTAGGAAATTGTCGCTCAGAAAATCATACAATCCCAGAACTTTTCCCATGGAATAATTACAAATCAGTGTTCTACAACAAAACCCCTGTCTATTGAGAAGCGAGAACGAGCAATGGAGTAAAGTGCAACAGCACCTGCATTCCAAGACAAGGAACACTCAGGTATTACAAGTGTAAATATATGGGCCAACCCTACATAAAGACAAACAACTAAAAGTATACAAATTACTTATCATTAATGTATGCATTTTTGAGCTATGATCACCATTATCGTTCATATCAGACATAGGTCCAGTCTTAGCACAATCATTTATTATTCACCTAATATCCATCTTAATTTGATATGATAACATGTTTACTATATATGTTATATAACTAACATCTGAGTTTACAATCTTTTCCAAATACACAATACCTGGTAAGAACATCATATGCAGGGTTGTCCACAAGGATTTGAAATAGTGGGTTGCATTTAAAAAATAGAAGGAAAACTTGGGGTCACTCCTCTAACAGTAAATTGAGGGACAATACCAAAATAACCAGGACATCATATGCCACTAATTTGACTAAAGGAGGGAATCCCCTGGCTCTCAGGTCTTAGGGACAGCCCTATAATATGGAATGAATTTATTGTAAATAGAGCTGTCCTCATAATAATCACCCATGCAGTGTAGGGGAAAATGTACACAAATGACCTATTTCTATAGTTTGCATCTTGTACATTCAATGAAGTTCTTTTGGACTAGTGCATGTAATAAAAGACTATCTTTTACAGACCCAGCACATATGCTGAAAGTATCATCATCATCTCAACAGCACGTACCAGTAGACATAAGTGTGGGCCTGCCATTTGCTGTGTATGAAACAGTTGTAGAGTCTTGCACCAATGAGAAAATTTCAGAGTCAGGTACAAATTCTCATTAAGTTTCAATTCATTACCCTGTTACTGCACTGGGGATAAATCGGTACTCGGAATTTTTATCTATATCGATACATGTATAATTATACAAAATGTGCAGATGTCAATTGACAGAAAATTGTTTGCATTATATTTATGTATATATTTAATATATATATATATCATGTGTATATTTACTTAGCACCATCCACAACTACTGAAACAGATCACAGCTACAGCAGACCACTTGTAGACAGGTTTCTTACAACCAGTGACGATGTTGAAGATAAATATACACAGACAGACCTCACATCTGAAGACATGAACAACACTTTGAGAGAAAATGAACAATTAAAGGAAAACTCAGTGATAAAGATGCACTTCTCAGAAACCTGTTCATTGAAAAAGTAACCAAAAATGACAAATCTATCCAACAATATACTGGGTTACCAAATTTAGAAACTTTTCATAAAATTAGTTACTTAAAATTAAAGTATGAACCAAATTTGAAATACTGGACCGGTGAACATAGCGAAAACGTAAAAAGCTATCAAAATAGGGGGAATAAGCCTGGTCCATCTAGAAAGCTATCAAGGTACCAGGAATTTATCCTTACACTTGTGCAATTTCGCCTGTGGTAGTTATGTCTGATTTATTTGGAGTGTCTTGTTCCAGAATCTCTTCTATATTCTCAACCTGGATTTTTTTATATGTATTTCATGTTTAAAGATTTCATTTTCTGGCCACCCCGAGAACTAGTGAAGGAGTTCATGCCAAAATCTTTTTACAAATTTCCAAGGACCAGAGCTATCATAGACTGTTCAGAGATTTTCATTCAGAGACCCAGGGACCCCTCTGTAAATGCTAGGACATATAGTACATATAAATTTCACAACACCTTTAAATTTCTGGTGAGCATTACACCAACAGGTGCTTTTAACTTTGTGTCTCAAATATGGGGAGGGAACACTGATAGGTATATTACCATGAATTCTGATTTCTTAGATTATGTGTCACCGGGAGACGAGATTATGGTTGACCGGGGTTTCTCCATTCGAGATTTACTTAGAGAGAGACATGCTTATCTGAATATACCACCATTTACTCATAAGTGTACTTGGGGCAAAGGGAAGTACCTTACATCTACTCAAATTAAAAAACCCCGTCAAATTGCAAATTTGAGAATCTATGTTGAGAGAGCCATTCAAAGGTTGAAATCATTTAAACTCATTTCTCAGATTCTACCCTGGAGTATGAAATCTTTAGTCAATCCGATGATCATTTTAGGTGCATTCTTTTGTAACTTGAAGAAACCTCTTGTAACCAGGTGACACTTTATGCAGTTTGAATTAAATAAATCCCATGATCTCACTTTAAACAATATCTAATTTTGTCATCGATCTTGAAAAAAAAACCAAATATCTGCATTTACTTTAGTGATACTAACTTGTACTGTCTATGTTCAATTGTAATGAATTATACACTTGTACTACATTTACCATCTGTAAAACATGGTCAGATATTTGACATAAATCTATAGATTGAAGTTACCATTTGTGAAACCCGGTCAGATAATTGACTGAATTCTGTAGAAGTTACATTTATCTTTGACAATGTTTATATGGTTATTGATATCAACTGAAAAAAATTTGTACAATTTTTTGTGTACCTGTAATCAAATGTTTAAGGCTGTTGATACTTATACTGTTTAACTCTAATCTCGATCTAAGTGTATAATTTGATTCTGATATAATAAAGCAATCAATCACTCAGTATTTTATTTTACAACTTATGTCAAGAATTTGTGGAAAAAGATACAAGCTTTTTTTAAACAACAATCAAAGTATTCTGGATCAAATACAATTCTTTCAATTGCCATGTCTTTTCGGGTATATAATACAAAATCACACCACTGAAGCCCAGTGCAGAAAAGTTGAGTCTGAATTTGAGTGTACCATGAGGATGATCTATTTAATACAATATGATCCTCGTGTAAAAGTATGTGATAGTCATTACTTGCAGCAATGTCCTTGATAAAGTTATGCTGATGGGTGTATGAGCACTTAATTTCCACAATGCCATTACCACAACACTGGCAAGAAATTAAACTGTCTGGGGATGGACCTATAAAATGATAATTTTTACTAATTACTAAACCAGATTTCATAATTTGGGCTTTTGAATGATCTTTAGAGTATTGAAAGAAGTATTGTTGAAGAAGTACACTCTCCATTGCTTTCCCATATTCTGTAGCTGCAGAAGAAAAAGAAGATCTGCCAAAAATGTTTTTCACACTATAGTTTTCTGATGCAAGATTTTCGATTCTGCATTTGTAATCAGAACCCATCACCGAAGCTGTAATTCGACCTTTCCTGTATTTGTACCACATAGCATTATCTGTTTGATCCTTAGTCAAGTTTTCTATTTGATTAATTACATCTTTTGAATGAATTTTTCTGAGATAATCAATCAACTCATTTTCATTTCCAATTGGATTTTGTTGTTTGTAATCACTTATTATATCACTGAGTTACTTCGCAAGTGAGTTAAGGCTATGTATAAAGGTTTCTATGCAAAATAATTAATTTAGACCCATAATTACTATACATACCGCAAAGAAAATATTAAGACTTGTTTTCTAATACATTCTTATTACCCACGACATGCAATTGCCAGAACACATTATGACGTCATATTATGACGTCATCAGCCTTTACTACACAAGTTTATAAGAAACATCAACAAAATCGCTTCGGCGCAAGGGCATTCCTTACTTTGTTTTACAGAAACAAGGTATAAAGAAAAGCAGAATCTTCCAAAGATTTAAGATATTGCTGCACAAATGTCGACACTGCAATTGTTTAGTTACTATTCGTACAGTTCTAAGTTGAAACAGGGTAAAAATGTACAGTCCAGCGTAAGTTTAGTAAAATTTTTATCGATTGAAGAAAAGCACAGGATTTGTGCAGCAATTTTATTTATTTTAAGAATATTTTCCTTAATATCATACTTTATTTATAAATTTTAAATTAAATAGGATATGCCCTTGCGCCGACGTTGTTTTGTTGATGTGTTTTATTACCTTGAATAGGAAAGAACTATGACGTCATAATATGACGCCATAATGTGCACTTGCATTAATATACTGTGGGTACTAAGTATGTATAAGAAAATCATTTTGAACTTTCTCTGTACATAAAATACACAATTTATGCATTTTTATTAGCTCATTTGCATAGAAAAACTCGTATTTAGCCTTAACTCACTTGCGTTGATTTCAAATGAATCTTCTTCATCTCTTCTGTCATCCGAAGGTGGATCTACAGTGTGCATAAACACAGAACCATAATGTTTACATGTTTTGTACAATATCTTTGTGATCTCCCTGTGAGATATATGCCTTTTATTTGAAACCTGGTTGTAATTGTCTTTTTTATCTGGATGACTTGAATTCCTACGAAGCGATATCTCCTCAACAGTGACTGGGTGTGAAGTTATCCTTGGTTTGTCCCACTTGCATGGTTTGTCTGTGCAGGTTTCCTCTCCCCTATCCTTGTGTCTCTCAGAAAAGGACTGAAGAGAAAATAACAAAGCCACGCAGTGTTTGCATGTTCTGTCATCACTGAAATAAAGTAAGGATACCAAGTTGAATGCACCAATTGTTGAAAATATGTAGTACATAATTAATATGTAACTGAGAGGTATAAAGTTTAAAGGAGCTCCAGCACTACATCAAAGTAAAGAACCTGTTAGTATTCTCCATTTTCATACATTAATGTTTACTTTATCAAGTTTATGGTCAAAATTTTTTTTAAACATATGAGCAAGAACTTTTAGATATTCAACATTTTTTTTCAACTATTCAATATACATATATAAACATTTAACAACACAAGTAGAACCCCCAGATTTTACAGTGCCATCATTATCCATAAGAATCCATGTTGTGTATGGTTTTTCTGACTGTCTAGTTTCTGGAACACATGTACATTTTATATAGAAGTGGTTGTACGATAAGACTTTGACAACAACATTGTCAATGTGTCTATGTTTAAAAAGTTTGTAGCCATTTTCATTTTTGTATGCCTTAAGCCGCGATTCGGTCCACGAGCACTTTGTCATTAGGTAAACCATGATGTCCCCTGTTTCAATATTTGGAAGTAATGACAAATCTTGCTGCCAGTCTGATACGGAACAGATATCAGGTAAAGTCACAGAAGTTCCTTGGACTATCACACTTCTTCGATTTGCTCTCTCAGTCTGATAATTCCCGTAATTCTCCGTCTCAGGCTCTAGATTTAACGCAGATGCAGCTTCTGCAATACGTATTAATGCATCGTTTCGATAAAGTGATGTATTGATGCCTCTATCTGACAAAAATGCCTTCAATTCAGCCACGGATTTGTTTCGGTGACTTTCCGGCGCCATTTTGAACAAAATATGCCTTACTTTTTATCACGTGATGATGAAGTCACGTGATAGATAAAGTTAGAAGAGGGATCCCGGAAACGACGTATTAGCAGATAAACTCATTTTGCGGTATTTTAAAGAAATGTTGTATGACGTATATTGTGTATGATGTCACAGTCAAGTATTCCCGTACAAATTAGGCTCCGCCTCCTTTTTGTAATCTTAACTGTGCTGCGTATATACGGAATTTATATATCTCAGTTGAATCTATACGCAAGAGCATGCTCTACGTATGACCGATTTCCAAAACGATGTTAATTATAGACAAACAAGTTGATGAAACAAGAATATCAGCAGTCTCATGGAAAGTAATCATTTCCTACGTTCTATTGTCGATATAATGACCTTGTCAGCAAATAAAATAATCATTGCGTCAAATGCTGACTGACGTTTTTCATATTAATTGTTACGCCATTATTTACACACTGAATTGACGACAGATTATCCCGTTATTTCCCGATCATAAAAGGACCACATGGCAACCGGTAGGTGAGACCGGTTGGCAGGTGATGCTCACTTTTGTATGGCATCTGATCCCACCTCTGAAGTTTTGGAAGTTCGTGTCGGCTCTACTCTTATTTTGTATTGTTTTAAGAATTTTGCTTTTGAATACTGTTCGTTTATCTCCATATGTTTCATAACAGTAATAAAATTGAAACATAAAACATGCTTATTTAACATCATTTTTTTGCAAATCATAGTCAAAATAAAGTGCCCTCAAATAAATTTCTTATTTAACCGTATAAGACTAATTCTAAGAACTTTAAGCTAAATTCTTTATTCCGTAGATTAACGCGAAATTTTTCTTTTCTGTTGTACAGCTTAAAGTTGAAGAAAGGAAAAAGAAATAAGCAATACGCTATTGTTATAGTTTTTATCACAAAAGGAACATATATTAACCGATTCTTTGAATAGTCTTATGAGAGGGATATCTGACACGAATTCCTGAATGAAAAAAAGAAAAGACCTACTTTACGTTGGTGTCTCTGAATAGCATTTCAGGTTAACTGATATTCGGTTGTACTCCACTTTTTGTGTTCTTTTTACGTCATCGGGGTTTTGTACATAAAATCAAAATAAAAATATTTAAGTACAATATAGTTATAAATGTATTTAAGGTATAAAGTTTAAAGAACGAGCATTTTTAAACTGCATATTGATAAAATTCAAATGAACTCACGGCCCTACAGTTGCGACAATATGGGAGAATGGTGGCAAAAATTATTCCATATGAAGATTTCTTCATCGTATTGAAAAACAAAAGATAGGTGATAGACAATTTTGTATTGTTTTGCAATTTGATGATTATATTTTAAATACAACAATTCCTGTAGTTTGTCCACCAGGATCGTATGGCGAAAACTGTTCTTTAGAGTGCCCTGATGGGACATATGGTTCACTTTGCAAAGAAAGATGTACCTGTGAGACAGGATGTGATAAAGTCATTGGATGCAATAAGTCAGGTTTGGAGATTCATTCTGTTGCATTAAGGTTTTGGCACACGTGATTCAATTTTGAATATATCATTATAAATTTGTTTCGGTGACTTTCCGGCGCCATTTTGAACAAAATATGCCTTACTTTTTATCACGTGATGATGAAGTCACGTGATAGATAAAGTTAGAAGAGGGATCCCGGAAACGACGTATTAGCAGATAAACTCATTTTGCGGTATTTTAAAGAAATGTTGTATGACGTATATTGTGTATGATGTCACAGTCAAGTATTCCCGTACAAATTAGGCTCCGCCTCCTTTTTGTAATCTTAACTGTGCTGCGTATATACGGAATTTATATATCTCAGTTGAATCTATACGCAAGAGCATGCTCTACGTATGACCGATTTCCAAAACGATGTTAATTATAGACAAACAAGTTGATGAAACAAGAATATCAGCAGTCTCATGGAAAGTAATCATTTCCTACGTTCTATTGTCGATATAATGACCTTGTCAGCAAATAAAATAATCATTGCGTCAAATGCTGACTGACGTTTTTCATATTAATTGTTACGCCATTATTTACACACTGAATTGACGACAGATTATCCCGTTATTTCCCGATCATAAAAGGACCACATGGCAACCGGTAGGTGAGACCGGTTGGCAGGTGATGCTCACTTTTGTATGGCATCTGATCCCACCTCTGAAGTTTTGGAAGTTCGTGTCGGCTCTACTCTTATTTTGTATTGTTTTAAGAATTTTGCTTTTGAATACTGTTCGTTTATCTCCATATGTTTCATAACAGTAATAAAATTGAAACATAAAACATGCTTATTTAACATCATTTTTTTGCAAATCATAGTCAAAATAAAGTGCCCTCAAATAAATTTCTTATTTAACCGTATAAGACTAATTCTAAGAACTTTAAGCTAAATTCTTTATTCCGTAGATTAACGCGAAATTTTTCTTTTCTGTTGTACAGCTTAAAGTTGAAGAAAGGAAAAAGAAATAAGCAATACGCTATTGTTATAGTTTTTATCACAAAAGGAACATATATTAACCGATTCTTTGAATAGTCTTATGAGAGGGATATCTGACACGAATTCCTGAATGAAAAAAAGAAAAGACCTACTTTACGTTGGTGTCTCTGAATAGCATTTCAGGTTAACTGATATTCGGTTGTACTCCACTTTTTGTGTTCTTTTTACGTCATCGGGGTTTTGTACATAAAATCAAAATAAAAATATTTAAGTACAATATAGTTATAAATGTATTTAAGGTATAAAGTTTAAAGAACGAGCATTTTTAAACTGCATATTGATAAAATTCAAATGAACTCACGGCCCTACAGTTGCGACAATATGGGAGAATGGTGGCAAAAATTATTCCATATGAAGATTTCTTCATCGTATTGAAAAACAAAAGATAGGTGATAGACAATTTTGTATTGTTTTGCAATTTGATGATTATATTTTAAATACAACAATTCCTGTAGTTTGTCCACCAGGATCGTATGGCGAAAACTGTTCTTTAGAGTGCCCTGATGGGACATATGGTTCACTTTGCAAAGAAAGATGTACCTGTGAGACAGGATGTGATAAAGTCATTGGATGCAATAAGTCAGGTTTGGAGATTCATTCTGTTGCATTAAGGTTTTGGCACACGTGATTCAATTTTGAATATATCATTATCATCACATACGGGGTTAAAAAAACGAAGAATTATATATTGTCTTTTATGACAAATGCATGCGCTGTATGCTTACAGATATGTATCATTAAAAGATTCAAAGATCTGCTTTTGTAGGAGCAGGAAACAACTGCTTGCAATAAGTGGAAACTTCTACTTTGGTCATTGGGGTTATTTTATGTCTCGGTCAAAATTCCAATCTTACCTCAGTCATTTAAATCGATTGATTGATAGATTGTATATTGTTTAACGTCTCTCTCGAGAATTTTTCACTCATATGGAGACGTCATCGTATGCCGGTGAAGGGCTTCAAATGGCACTCTGGGCTATTGAGCAGTGAAGGATCTTTATCGTGTCAACGCCTGCCGCTCACACGGGGCCTAGGTTTGTAAGGTCTCATCCGAAGGACCCGCATCTTTCACTTCAAAGTACCGAGTGCATAGCAAAGGAACAGTTTACCCATTTTTTATCGACTTAGGTCAGTTGCGGCCGAGATTCGAACTCACGATCTCCTGATCACGGAGCGAGCGCTCTACCGACTGAGCTACCGTGAACGCCCGGTCATTTTAGAAGAGCTTTACTAGTGTTTGTTGGTTACTGGAGAGTCATCACATTAAAAATTTTATTGGCCTAGTGTCAAGGGTTTGGGTGTTAGGACAGGAGTGTTAAATGTACATCAGTTTATTTAAAACGTTTTCTCCCCATGAATATCTTAAAGATACATGAAGTTGATAGTTATGATGAGCAAAACGAAGTTGTAGTTTGATCATCCGACGAGGAGAAGATTCCCTTTTGAAATGGTGCTGGCGCTTCAATTAAGCAACTAATAATTTTGAATTCTTCGTGGTAACATTGGTTTAAATTATTTAAGGTATTCGTGAGATTAAAAATTCGTGATAAAAAAATACATAAAAAGAGAACATGAGAGCAGAAATAAGGACACTGAACAATGGAAGATAAAATCTCAGCTGAAATTTGAACTGTGTTACAAGTACCTAAAACGAGCATCTTAAATTTTTATCGATAGTCGCAAAAAAGGTCGAAAAAGTATTCACTTTGCTAAATATTTTAACATGCTTTTTGTATGCTACTTAATATAAATCTTTTTTTTATTTTAACCATGCACACATTAATTAAACCGATATTCAACAGAATTATATTTGTACAGTTCCATTTGATATTTGATAGGTGCAACACCTATTTTATCTTCAGAATCTCCTAGAAACCGATATGAAATTTTGATCTATGCATTAGCTACGATTATTCCCGTGATATTCATCTGTCTGTGTATATTCTTCGTTAGAAAATGTTTTCAACAAAAGTAAGACATTTTTCTCAAATATCACCAGAAATTAAACAATTACTCTTGTCTCAAAAAGATATATATTTTTTAAATATATATGATACCCTATCTTTGACTTCATACCACTGCGTTTTAATGCTATTTTTACAGACAACAACGAAAGAAGTCGTCTCAAAAGAATTTTGTTGGTAAATCAGTTTACGTAATTGTAACTAGTTCTGTATGGGAGCTCCTGTCTTCATTTTATTTTATATCTTTAGATTCAAATATGTTTTTTTTCCCAATTCCTTTATCTTATCTTCCTTTTTTTTTATTTTTACAGAGAGACTAATACGTCTCTTATATTTATTTTTTAAAGATATCCCTCCGTACGACATAAAGCAACATGGAATGCATAACTCGAACAATACACTACACAATGTATCCTCTAATGAAACACAAGTTGATGAATATGCAACCATAAAAACGGAAGAGGAAACTAGATTACGTCATAACGAGGGGGAGCTTGATGGAGAGTATCATACACTTACTCTCCGTGTAACAGGATACGAGGAACCACTCACGAAGAAACGCCTCCTTAGAAGATATTCCGACTCTTCCTCAACGTATATGAAAAGTTCTGCATGCAATTTAGTACGATCCAAAGACAATTATGACTTGTCTTATAAATGCAGGAGGTCATCCTCACTAATAATCAAGAACATTGATCGAAAAGACAGCTATCGCGAAAATAAACCTGCTCAAACAATGGAAGATGAAGAAAGAGATAATTTTGTAACGTCATCGAAAGGGAAGGAGAGAGTTCCTTTACCGTTTGAAAGGAATTATATTTATGATGTGGCTAATTGTGAAGAGCATGATAAGACAGCTGTGAATCATAAGCACAAAGAGTTATTCCTCAAAGAATTATCCTCTCATCTTTTAAATTTAAAGAAGATATGACAGATAGTGTATATACCTGAAAATCTTGTTTTCAGACTTCAAGTATTTACAATTTCAAATGTAACATACAAGTATATTCTTTATCACCTTCAAAACTAGAAAAAATACATGTAATAAAATTTTTCTTCACATGTACAGTAGGTTTTCAATAGCATTAAAATTAAAAAAAAAACATGTCATCTTTGATGAATGTCGAGTTACTACAGCTGTAAAACATCTTAGATTTCAGTATTATTTTTCTCATCATTGATTCATTAGTTAAACACCACTTTGTATTGAAATCTGTTTGTGCAAATACACAGATATGTAATGCAATTTACTGAATTTTATTTTAGTCTGTTACATTTATATTAGTCTGGGAACCATTGTTCATTCTTTCCACAGGTACTTGAACTGTGATTGTTTAATCCGTAGTGTCATTAAATAAACAAAAAATATATGATCAGAAACTTTTGTTTTATTCTCTTTTATGGATTGTTCTGTTAAATCCATCCATATATTTAAAGAATTTGTTGAGTTCGAGGAATTCATGAATTAACTTTGATAATTTTTTGAATAAAAATTAGTAACAGAACAAAAAGTACACACTCCACAAACCCCATGGCACCTGATCCCTCTTTTTGAAAAGTCCTCTGATATTTCATCTGCAACTGCTATTTATAGTGTAAATGGACTTATGAGCTTCATGAGCTATATATGAGCTAATACTTTTTGTTAACTTCATATATATTTTAGACTTTTAAAAGAAAATAAACAAATCCTTTCGAATATATAAGATATCTAAATATTTTCCAATCTTTTATTTATTTTTAAGTTCATTTCATTGACCGAGATCTGAAATAAATTAAAAGTCAATCATTTAATTAGAATTTTTTTAAAGAACATGCACAAGACTAAAAATTTAGTTATTACACTATTATTGTCGAACTACAGAACTCTATTTTAATTACGAAATGGATGCCAGCTGAAAACATTTCTTTGATGTTTTATGCTTAAGTTTGAATATTTCTTGAATATTAATACACGACGGGTGATCAAAAAGTTCGCAAACTATCTCTATATCTACAAAACCACAATTCAGATTATTGAGATAAATGAGTTCCTATAAATTCAATTAATGATTGGATTAATCGTTTTAGTGAAGGAAAGCTGATGGTTAAAAATGATACTTGTCATCTTACCCAGTGAAAGCAAGTTTGAAAAGATATGTATTTTTAATTAAGCAATTTGCAATCAAAGACCTCCAATTAGCACTTTGAAAAATAGTTAAATATTTGAACAATGATATAAGTATTAAATACCTAAGATATTGATTACTTTAGATTCAAAACACATTGGATATAATGAGAAGAAGGCACCCATTCTCTATCCACCTTGAATAGAGGTCTCTCCTGAGACAGAAGATTTGTGTTTTAACGATCGCCATGCCTATTTTTGGAAAGGATATTATTATCCACCCTTTCTGTTGCTGAGATATGACCGTTTTTGACAAATGAACTATTCTTGTCATAAAAATTAACTCACATGGACAGAAATATAAAACTCATAAAAATCTTTCAACTTTCGTGACAGAACGCTAAGGAGGGGGTCACGTGACCGCCAATATCACGTGATTCGCACATGCGCAGAACGGTGGTTGATTTGCATTAAAATCGGGGAGGATTAGTTTAAAATATAATCAACATTAAAACCAAATATTGTTTCTTGTATGGAAGTTATTCAATTAGTTTGGCGAACTTTTTGATCACGCCTCGTATATCTCTAGCATGGCGCAGTGGAAAGCTTAAGAGCGTCTGTCATGGAGTAGCGAAGAAAGGAATTGATTACACAGGCTCGTATCCCACTATAGAATTTGTAGATTGGTCCTTCCAATGAGACCATACAAGCCGAGGTCCCGTGACCCAGTAAGTGCTGACACAAAAAGATACCTCACTGTTCCATGAACCTAAGTGCTGAGCATATATACACGTGGCAACTCTCCACTGGTAAGTGGTCATGTCTCCATATAAAGACGTTAAACAAGAACAAACAAACAAAACAAATATCAACTTGTGTAAAAATTAAAGTTTGAAAAAGATATACCTTTTAAAAATGTTTACAATTTATTTATTTTTAGTAAATTAGTTATGCAGGAACTTACCTCTTGTGTAAGGAGTCGGGGGGGGGGGGGGGGGTCAACAAAATGACCATCAGGTATTATGAACTATACGGAGAACTCAAAGAGTATTCGATCTTAAAAGTCCATAAAATAATAGAAAAACAACAGAGGTTGGATCAGGTGCCATGAAGGATTGAAACATTTATCAGTTGATTTTTAATATATGGTTGTTCCTTTAATCTGTGTAACATGTTGCGTGGAAAACCTAATGAGTGCAAACCACAGCCCTAAAAGTATAGCAGTGTAATGTTAACAATGTTACTTACTCGACTAGACTTTGATTTATAACGTTTTAGTACAAATATATCATTACAGATGAGGCAACCAATAATTTGGTAGAAATCACTGTTGCATCTGTTGCAGGGTTGATTGGGATTCTTGGTGTGTCAATGGTATTCTTTGCATTCAGAAAACGGTATGCCATAATTAATTCAGCCTGATATGACAATATATTTCAAAGTAACTCTCTTCAAAATTTCAGTAAAAAATGTCTGAGAACTTTAAATAATTTACATCCCTACAATGTATAAAAATTTCTGGTAAGGATGGCTTCAAGCATTTGCCACATTAAGAATTGATAAGGATTTAATATATTGTTTCGTTTAAACCCATCGGTTCAACATAATTGCTATATGTAATCCTGTTAATAAGAAATATAAAAATTGAAGATAAATAACAGGGACCAATCTCATAAAAATCTATATACAATGTACAGTACAAAAGTGTGAAAAGGGCATATAACACGGAACCCTAGAAATTTCATGGCGGGAGGCTATATATGGTACTGAGCAAAACATAGGTATTATATTAAGAAGGCATGATAGGTTAACAGTGCATTTTTCCAGAAACCAGCTACTATGAATTTTGAATATCTTTGAATCATTATAAACTAGTTATAAATCCATTCCTAGATAACATTGAAAAAAAAAATAAACAAAATTTACATTACTGATAACATTTAAGAAGGTAGTACTTTTGTACATGCCCTTAATGAAAAGAAGAAAACTAATTTTGTCAAAATTTCTGTGGAAAATGATTGATCCAATTTAATGAAGAGATAAGGAAAAGGAGAGAGTCTATGCATTTTTCCAAATTTTTTTGTGTGAAATTGAAATAAGCGTGATACACTATGATAATCGTAATTCACATAATTACCCATGGAATTCAATGTAAAACTCAATGAAAATGCAATTAGTTGTCTATAATCAAAAATTTGTTATTTCCTTTTTAGGAATACTTTATTTGGTAATACCTTTAAAATGTTATCATGGTTAAATATATTGGACAATTCATTTGGTTGGTACACAATTTGGTCTTTATTCATGGAATCTACAGATGAATGGGTTTATATTGAAAACAGTGTCATGTTAAAATTCGTTCTTCATGTTACATTTGGTATGTGTAAAAGCAATTTAATTCAGCTATCCTTTATAGACATATACATGTATTCAGGCAATAAAAAATATTAACTAAATATATTTATTATGAATGCACATGGGAAAATATTACAATATGTAAGTTAAACTGATTAAGGAAATAAATGTCTGCAAACTTATTTCAATACATTACACACTATGACTTGATGATTCCGTGCCGACTATTCGTTTAACCAGGGAATGCCTGATTATTATAGCTACAGAGAACATACTAGTAGATTTGTTCTATACCATTAACTATCTTCTCCTTAGCTTCAGGAAGGGTCTTTCAAACATCTATGACCAAAGTACTAATCTCAGTACAGAAACCAAAGAAGAACAAGATGATTACGATGCTCTTCAGAAGAACGAGGAATATGAAGGATATGTAGAACCCTTGAGTGGACAATTGTATGTAAATCGTAGCGCTGAAACTACACGACAAAGTAATAATGTACCGAATGAATATATTGATATCTGTGGCTAATCTGACTTCTGCTAAGTGCTTGCAGTACATAGAATACTTTGCTATATGTTTGTACGTGCACTGAAGATGTATTATTTATTATTGTATATTATAAAAATACTTATCATTTATGACTTAAATATCGTCAACGTTTTATCCCTCAATTTTTTGCAGATTAAGCGGCTCTAAAGAAACATTTTTCTCGGCCTCTCTCTATCTGCCAAGTGGCCCGTATTTTCGTATTCTGTTATCTTATATATAAAAAGGATCTGATTGTCTCTCTGTTCTACTGTAAGAAAAGACCTAGGTTTATACGGTTTCATACCATATACTGTTTCCACCTCTTATAGTGGAATTCGCACCTGCCACGTAAGGATTTAGGTCAGGCGAGACGTTCCTAAAATCTTTTTTGTATATTTTCATAATGTATGAAAAATATTCAAAATTTTAATAACATTCTGATTTCTAAACCAGTTTCTAAACGTTTTTAAAAAATCCAAACACTTAAACACTTCAAATTGGAATTTTTTTTCTTCCCAAAAGGATTATATAAGAAAAACTGCCCCTGGTATCTTGCAGAAATGCCTGGTAAGGTAACTCAATTTTTTGTGTGTAAACATGTTTTAGTGGACTTTTACGAGGAGCGCTGACTTTTACAGTAGACGATTACTTTTACATTAGAGCTATGTACAGTAGCTCTTTTATGTCCTAAATATTTAGCTCAACATTTAATTAAACGAAAATATCGGGTTATTTCAGTGCACATATAAGTTATCCTTGAAGAAAACGACAACCACCCTACCCTCAACTCCTGTTCTTCACATGTTAAAACCCTAAAACCCCTAAAACCATACCTATGACCAATAGAAAGGTTTTCTTATGCATTATCAATTCTGTACTTCCGTACATGATACAAGTTTAAATGTCCAAGTAAACCGTCAACTGTAGAAGTCAGCGCTTCTCGTAAAAGTCCATTAGCAATACTTCAATGTTAAACTCTTAGAAAAATTATCTATTATTAAGGAACGTCTCGTCTGTCTTTAACTCCAGTTACTCAGCGACCTCAGAGCAAACTTAAGGCTCTAACCACTTGGACTAAGACATGGATTATATAGAGTCTTGAGAACTGTAAACGATACAAATTTATTTTTTGGCATATATGTACATGTAGAATGCCACTAGATCTTTTCTAGTCTAGTGTTTCCTATTTTCTGATGAAATATGTAAAAGAACGATACACGGCTTTTTTAACATGAAAAAGGCTAGAATTATGCAAAAGTAACATTGTTTGTCATAAGATATGATGAAGGATAAATACAGTCAACTTAACAATCAACCTGTCCTTTGACCTTCTTTGCAAAAAATAATAATTCGAACAGTTACATTTTATTAAATACTTGTCCTTTGAATCTGAGAGGAAGAGCCTCGATAAATATATACTAGTATGTACCACGTGCTGAATATGAGCTGAATACATTGTACTTTTACAACTTTGAATGGATTTGAATTAAAAGTCCACAAGTACTTGTGTTACGAAGAGTTTGAGGAACTAAAAATCCTGAATGTAAAAAAAACAAATATAAGTTCAATCTGCATATGAGCTAATGACGACAATTGCTAACAGATGGAGAGAACAAAACAATTCATCAGAATCTAATTATAAACTATAATACAATTTATTTTATGTATTAATTCTACTTCTTACATCACAGCCCAGAAATCTCATGCATTATACCTATTGTGATGTACGTTTTTTTTTCAGGCATGTCTTATCAGTATTTGTAATGTTGTATAAATCTGCTGTAATTGTTAAAATATTTTTAAACTATATATAACTTGAAATAAAACAAGGAAGGGACTACTTCAATTTAAGGAAACTAAAAACCACTATATAGTATCCCATATTTTCGTAAAACAAAAAGCATTGGGTAATGAAACAAGTATTTCAGAAAACTTTAAGTTTATATTATATTTTCTTCTCGGTTAATTCAAATCAAAATCAAGCACATTCATGATATTAAATTTAAACAACATTGAACATAGTTATAAGAAAAATATATATTGATTTGAATTGTGAATTAGTACGGTATTTAAATTAATGTATGGAATATATGGAAATAATGAATATTAATCAAGATCAAAAGTCCATAATCTAAAACAAAATAGGAGCAGAGCAAACACGGACCTCTAAAAAGTTAGGGATGGGATCAGGTGCCATGGATGAGTGAGAATCCAGTATATTAACGATATGAAAATTAGTAAAGCCATAAATAGAAATATACGTAGCAGAACTTATATGACAATTCTGCATTTATCAAAATATCAATACGGAAGCAATAATCTTAAATAAAACAATTAAGTTAAATGACATGGTTTTAAGTATATTCATGTTTAATTTAAGAAAAATAATTACATTCACTTTCCCTCTTGTTCAAGCTTGTTTGAGAGTACTTATTTCCAAAGAAAGACAATTAAACATTATATTTGGAAAACTTCAATTTGCTAATGGAGCATTAATCACGAAATATAACTTAAATTATTTGATTTCTTTAAGACTAATTTTTGTTTTTCATTTCTCATAAACAGATGTGAATAATGTACATGTTCGTGCATCAATATGTTATCACCAGAGAAATATTAAAGAGAAATATCACCAGATTCATCATCAAGGCCCAGTAAATGATTAAAAAACAGCCGCCGTGTTGTAAAGAAGTTCTACTAAAAAAAATCTAAGCTAAAGAAATTTATATAGTTGTACAAGTAAGTTGTACAATAAACATTTTTGGGCAATTTAAGTTCAAACTTGAAAAAAAAAAATATGGGTCAAAGATCTTTTCAAGACCTTTCAGGCCCCCCTTTTTAATAAAATTGAAACTGCTGCATTTGATTCACAATGCTTTTAATAACATTCTGATCATCAGTGTCTTCGTATCTACTGTGTATTGATATGTTCACGGGGCTTTGAGTATAAGTCAATAAAATGAAACTGGTATATCAACAGGCTTTTTTACATAAAATGAATTTATATCTTTATTTGCTTGATCAACAATCTCGAACAAAGCCAGTATGAATACTTCAAATATTACAAATTTCCTACTTAGTGCAGTTCCTTATTGTAAGTACACGTATTTGTTTTCATATATTTATCAAAATCTAAATTATTACAATTAAATTTCATTAAAGCAGTTGAAATGAATAGGATTTATAGCGTTGTATTTCTTTACTTGGTTTACTCGATAAATCCTAAAGGAAAAATAATCGCCAAGAATGAAAAGGGCGTGTGTTCTTCAAAAAAGTAAGATATAGTTATATATATATATATATATTCCGAAGTGAAAAGTATGGATGTCTAGATTTTATTTAAACACAATTACATGTATGCATTCAGATTTATCTTTTTGTGCAATTGGAAAAAATCATAAATACAAGTTTCGTTTTCAAAAATTCAAGTAAATGTACAAATGTACGTTAATTGTTTAATTGAAAAATCATCGAGAACCTAACTTGAAACTAAGCAATTAAACAAGACACCATAACATTTGCCATGGGTCCTCTTCTTAACTGCGTCCTTGATTACAAGAGGTCCAAACAAATCAACAGCACACATGTAAAAGGGAGGGGTCGGTTTAAGTCTTGTCTCTGGCATTGGACCCATCTGTTGACATTGCATTGTTTTGGATTTTCTTCTACATATTACACACCTAAATTTAATTCTGCTTATAATGTTTTTTTACTTCAGGTATCCAAAATCTGCTACGGATCTTTGCTAGAGTAACGTCAATCCCTGCATGATCTTCATCGTGTATTGCTTTCACTACATATTCTATAAATACGTGATTTGTGGGAAGAAGTGCAAATGTTGACTGATTCCAGGTTTCTTCAATCCATTTACTCATTCTTTGTCCAACTATAATAATTCCATCCTTTGTTCGTTCAGAACCAAGACATCGAAACCTCTGCACAGATTGTTTGGTAGGTCCATTTCAGCATTAAAATCCAAGCCTTTTCACCCTCTCTTATAACTTCAGCTGTCACATTTTTAAGAATCTTCTTGAATGAGTGCACCTTGAATATAAGTTTCAAAATACCAGTGAGTCTATACAGCTTATTCAAGGATGAGATTCTCGTAGTGTCTATCAATTCTAGTATCCGAGTCGAGGATTCCTTTGGCTTCACTTCAATATTTTCTGTCAAAACACTGTGCACCAATGAATCCGGAATTTCTAAAACATCAACAGCTTGTTTCATTGGCCACTGTTCAATAGGATAGTGTAAGAATTCTGGTCCTTTCTGCCACCTTGAATCATTGTTTAATACGCAGGGGGAATAAGGAAGCATACAAAATATTCTACCTTGACTAAATCAGTGCTACATTATGACGTCATTGTAGGCGAGATGACGTCAATTTTAGTACACAATTTATTTGTAATATTGGTATTTAGATATGTAATTTAACTCTAGAAAATGAATAGATACGTGTAAACATTAACAAAAATAAAATGTTTTTATTTCGTTATGATGTATTCTGTCATTTTGATTAAAATCTACCACCAATGACGTCATGTGTGTACATCAAGTAACTTGGGAATTGATCGGGTATTGATCATGTCGTGTAAAGAGAATTAGGCTATGACGGCATGATCAAAGATACGTAAAATGGAGTTTAAAAGCAAATATCGTGAATATTTTGTGAAATTCAGATGGAGTTCAGTTAATAAAACAGGTATGCTAATTTATATTTATCAATTATATTCTCTTTCGAAGACAGTCAGCTATATACGTATCCCGGTCGGCCTTTCCTCTGTCAATTGTGACAAAAATAATGCAACAGAACAACAATAAGCTGTATATTTCAAAACATAAAATTTGTACAGATGGAATGTTTGCATCCTAAAATACTTTGAAAGTGCTGCTAGAATCCCGAGTTAAAAATGGTTTTACGAAAAATCTCGGTTCCTAGGTAAAAAATTAAAAACATAGGGTAAGGTTTCGTGCGAATGTGTGGAATAATTATTTTACTGACGGGACAGTGGGATTCTAGCAGCACTTTTTAGGCAAAATGGATGTTTTTCAAGTACATTATTTACTCAAAGAAATTATTAAAATCCGGGGTATTGTTGTTCTGTTCGCTTTTTTATTAAGGAAAATTTCGCTATTAAAAGAAGTCACGTGATGCCGTGGTGGTGTTGCACGTCTTTGCGTTAGACACTCTTTTATCTTTATGCAATAGATAATAATAGTTTATGCTTATCAGCGGTTTTGGTCAATTATCAACCTAAATTTTCTTTAAAAAGTCTGAATTTCCCGAAAAATGACTTATATGCTTCCTTAACATACCCGCGTATACTGGGATGTGTAATCCTTGTTGTAAGATCCGCAGGATTTTGATCAGAAGGAATCCAAAACCATTCAGCCTTTTTTGTCTTTGATTGAATCTCGGCTATCCTATTGGCGACAAATGTACAAAAACCGTAACTTTGCTTTTGAATCTGGGCACGGATAATTGCAGGATCAGTAAGATGAATTACTCTCCGAAATGTAAAAGTCATACTTTCCAGAATTTTTCCCTTATTCTACTGACAGCACAGCACCGCAAAGCTCAAGTCTTGGAATGGAAAGTTGCTTAAATGGCGCAATCCGATTTTTTTACAAAAAATAATCTGACGTCATACGTGTCCCAAGCAGTCTCCAATCTTATGTACGCACACGCTCTAAAAGCAAGATTGCTGCCGTCTGAAAAAAGCACCAAGACCGGATTTCCAAAGACATTAGCTGGTTTTAAACATCTGGGAATGCACAGGGATTCTAACTGAAAGAGTCCATTGAAAAATTCTATCAATTTGTGTCTGTTTTCTGTGGATAAAGGTTTTTCCCACAGTTCAGACTTACTCTGGTTTCCTTGGCATAAATTTCTTATGAGGGATTTTGCACCAAGAGTGTAAGGAACGATCAGTCCTAAAGGGTCATACACTCCTGCAACTTGGCTGAGTACCATTCTTCTAGTCAAAATTTCAGGAATTTTCTCCGACTTATTGGTTGATTTCACTCCATGGCTTTTATGCTTTGTTTTCCAGGAGAAATTCAATCGCACTTTAAATGTAAATACATCATCAACAAGTTTCCACACTAGTCCCAACACCTTTTCTGATTCTGTATTCATTATGTTGATTTCATCAATTTCCTGATGATGGTCTCCTGATATATTCCATTGCTTTATGTGAAAGCCACCAAAGTCCAATACTTGATTGATATCCTTAGCCAATTGCAATACATTTTCAAATGTGGAATCTGATGCTAAAATGTCATCAACATAGCAGCCTTTGGGTAAACATCCTCCAGCATTTCAGCTGTTTTATTGAGAGCTATAATAGCTATAGCATCACTGGGGCGATCTCCAAATGGACCACTGGTCAGCACATAATGATCTGGTGGTTTGTCAATTTCACAATTTCTCCATAAAAATCTATGTGTATGCTGATCTTCTATGGAAAGATGAATCGAGTCATACATTTTGGAGATATCGCCTACAAAACCAACCTGATTTTCTCGAAGCTTCAACAAGATGGAAAGAAGGTCATTTAAAACTTTTGGTCCTTTAGCCCAGTAGTCATTAATAACATGACCCATATAGGAAGCAGCAGAGATGAACACAATTCGAAGTGGTGTGGATGATGCTTCTGGTTTTAAAACCTCATGATGTGGAAGATAGTGCACAGATCCATTGTACCTCTGATGATACTTATTAGCAGCCTTTCTCTGCACCATGTCATATATCTGTTTTTGATATTCCTGAGTGTGTTCATCGCCAGTTTTCTCAGTCGTTGTTCCGTTGACCGTAAACGGCCTATAGCAGCTTGTATGTTATTAGGCAGTTCTGAAGGATTCCGTTTCCAAGGGTAATTTATGGTCCAGCATTTGATGGCATCATCATGCTTTAATCCAGTCTCATTCATGTTCAGTTTATGCTCCTCTTCAATAGAGTAATGTCCTGAACCAACAACACAATGTCCACATCGACACCCTCCACATCTTGGTTGACAGTAGGTTCCTAAGAATTCAATGTCTAGAAAACTATCAAACTGATCTTTCAGCAAAACATCCTTACACTCAATTTCACTGATCATAAGTAGGACATCTTCTCCAGGTTCTTTGCTTTTAACAATTCTCACAATGTTAGCAACAATTCCCTCTTTGCCTTCTTGATGCAGTGACGAGTGATGTAATTTTCCACAATGTTCACATCCTTTCTTTTGAGGACAGTATTTCGGGATATGTCCTGTTTTAGACAAATAAAACAGCCTCGATTTTTTTCTGAGTAAGTCCATTTTAGCACCAGCTGAAATTACAACACTGAGAAATATCATGTGTATCACTGATATGGTGCCAACAACTCCTTTGTGATGGCGAGGGTCGACTGAATCTTGATAGATTTTGATTTGTTTGATGTTCCTGAAGAACAATTTCATTGATGCCTGCTAGGCCGTCTACAACCTTTTAGAGGACCTCTTGATTGTGCTTCATCAGAACACTTAGTTGATCAACTGGAGAATGTGAATTTGTCTCTGCTACATGGTGGATTCTTGCTTTGGAGTTATTCCTTATTTCTGATTGCATGAATTCCATGGCATTCTTTTTCTTCTAACAGAAATTCAAATAATGGGAGAAATACCACTAATTTCCCAGCGTGTTTCTTCTTTTGCAAAGTCCATTCTCTTTTTTGTACAGGAGGTAGAATTTTTTCGATTTCATTTACCATTGTCGCCGTATTCACCTCTCTCTCCATTTTCATTCGTTTCAATTCTAAATAACATCGTTCAATCACTTCTACGCTATTTATAAAGCTGATATAGTCCCCATCGGCTGTGACTTTTAGCTTTTGGATTTCACTCAAAATTGAATCTGTTAGTTTCTCTGTTCTACCGTACTTTAACTGCAGTCTGTGCCACATTGCTTCATAATCGTTATCCACTCCTTGATTGACTTTTAATGCCTCTCCGTGTAAGCACTTTTTCAGAGCAAATAGGTCTAAGCCATACGATGGTACCATAATACATTCATAGTCTCTTTTGAAACTTGGGTATTCCCGTATTGCACCGCTAAATGAAGGTGCATAAAGTTTTTTAACTTTAACTGTTTCCTTTTTTGTTTTTGTCTCTAATTCCTTTTGTTTAATCTTTTCTGCTAATCTTGTCACATGTAAACGGCACTCTCATAATTCACTGTACATTTTGTCTATGTCTTTATTAACATTTTCATGTTCACTTGCTTGTAATTTATTTTCTAGATCTAAAAGTTCTATATATTCTGCATGACTTCTTTCTAAATCATTATAGGACGTTTCTAGATCACTAAGAATATTTTGTAGTACACCACGGTCCTCCATATTACTTAATTCTCTAAATCTGTTGTATATTCTGTGAAACTTGCCCTTTTGCGTTGAACGTCGACGCTTTTTGCCCTGTAGCTCAGGATATTTCGACTCTTCGGGTGGCGGCATGTTCCCTTTGTGTTGAAATGTTGCACTTGGTCAGCTCAGAAATTCACACCGTCATGTAGTAACATTTATTGTTTCAACCTGTTAACGGATAGATATCTTTTACAATACATAGCAGTTCTTTAATCTCGGACAGTTTGTTGATAATTATACAATTCTCATTATTATTAACAGTCATGTTTTAAGTAAATAACTCACACACTGACGGGCTTAACATGACATTGTTTCGCCAACCTGGAGTCCGTGCATCTCAAACCGGATATCACTTTACGGAATAATAAAGTCCAAAACAATACGGACGGAATGTACTATTCTGAAACGTACAAAAAGAAACACATTTATAATATAGTTGAAACAATAATAAATCTTGATTTCACAATATGATGCAATGAGACACGCTTGGTAAAAATATATACAATCAACAGAATGCGTATTTCAGATCTAACGAGATGTGTTTGTGAAACACTATGCACACGGCGACATTAAAGTTCGAAAAAGGCAATTTTTAGCTTAAAGGTCACAGTCAAGGTCACAAATTTATTGACTTTGGTGTCCTTCGAATGAACTTGATTAGTGAAGTATGCATACCAAATATAAAGTCTATCTCTTTTGGTTCAAAAGTTATGGCGAAGGTACTAAAAAGTTTTTTTTAGCATAGAGGTCACAGTCATTGACCTTGGTGCCATTTGACAGAACTTAATCGGTGGAATTTGCTTATTAAATGTGAACTCTCAATCATACAATTCAAAAGATATAGCAAAGGAACGAAAGAGCTATTTTTAGCATAAAGGTCACAGTCAATGTCACAAGGTCATTGAGCTTGGTGTTTTTTGAAAGAAATTAATTAGTAGAAAAGTATGCATACCAAATGTGATGTCTCTATCTCTCATGGTTCAAAAGTTATGATGAAGGTTCAAAAGAGCTATTTTTAGCATGTAGATCAAAGTCAAGTTCAAAAGGTCATTGACCTGGCTCAAAAGTTATTGAGAAGGTTCAAGTTTGGAGACAAAAACGCTATTATTTTTATTGCATTTTTAAGTCTACAATATTTGACCTCTGCTATAACTTTTGAACCATGAGAAAGAGAGAGAGAGACTTCATGTTTGGCATGCGTATTTTACTAATTTTTTCTAATGACGTAGAGGAAAAATAAAAAAAAAATAGGTTTTTTGTACTTTTATCATGACTTTTGAAGAATGAGAGATAGACACTGCATATTTGGCATGCGTACTCAACTTATTAGGTTTTTTTTCAAATAGCATCAAGGTCAATGACTGTAACTTCTATGCTTAAAAAGCCTTTCCGTACCTTCTCCATGACTTTTGAACCATAAGAGATAGAGACTTCATATTTGGTGTGGATACTCAACTTATCAAATTCTTTCAAATAACAACGAGGTCAATGAACTTTTGACCTTGACTGTGATATATATATCAAAAATAGGCTTTTCCGAACTTTTATGTCGCCCAGTGCATAGTTTTTCACAAACACATCTTGTTTGTAAATGATTTCATAGGATGGAGGAGAAAGAATGTTGTATAAACTACTACAAAGAAAAAGGATCATGTAAAGGTAACTGAATCAATTTACAAACATAATGTACTAGCACAGTTTTACATTATGAAAATAAATATTTTTAAGACGATTTTCCTTTCTAAAATCAATAAAACTAATATTTGTTGCGTTGTTATATTTACAAGACCAAGGTCAATTCAACTTAGCTCGATTTTTGCAGATTGATGCAAAACAACAGCACTATTTGAATTGAAAAAGGTCATTTATTTCAATTTTAGTTTGTCCAAATGGATGGTATGGCGAGAATTGCTCACAGCAATGTCCGCAAAATACTTATGGAGAATTATGTCTTCGAAGATGTAATTGTAAATCTCATGAAGCCTGCAATCCTGCACACGGGTGTATGTTTTAGGAATATTTGTCCTATCAGTTGTTCTAATCTTCAAAACTGTGAATATGTTCTGTGACCCAAACAGTTTTTGCCATGTTTATTTGGTCTTGAAATATTAATCCCCAAAGTAAAAGCCAAACAAAGGATTTATTGGTATCGATGATAAAAATGAGTTTTAGTGAACATTGATCATTGTTTTCTAGTATGTTGCTTCCTTGCGCTAACTAATAAGTTTTCAGAAGTGTCAATAATGTGACTAAAAGTATGCTATAGTCTAATGCATATTTATAAAAATTTATTTCTTTTTACTTAGGTCTTCCTTTAAAAGGTGTGTGCCCTGGAAATAAGGGGTATGTTTTTTCTATCTGATATTCTTTTTAAACGTGATTTTCCAACAAATTAACTTATGAAATAACTCTATAAAGATTTATCTTAATAAATACAAGTCTGTTCACCATAACGTATTTCAGGGAATTTGGATGCTACTTGAATTATTACCAACGTTTCAAAAATAAATGTTCAGGTTTGTTAGACAACTTTTGATTGCTAGTACAATGTATACACCAATGAAGATTCTAAGTAACATTTTGGTTTCTATTAAAAAGAAGAAAACACGTGTTTATAAATGAATGTTCGGGAAAAAATAAAAAAAAATATTTTAAGGTAGATTATTTTAAAAGTCGTGGTTCAGTATAAATGATTTTTTTTCAGTTTGTTACCCGGGCACTTACGGTCTCGATTGCAAGGAGCAGTGTCCAAATGAAACATATGGTTATCAGTGTGGCCAAGAATGTAATTGCGGTGTAAATATCACTTGCGACAAACGTTTTGGTTGTGTTGACCAAGGTCTGTCAATGTAATTTTTAGATGATTATATAACTTTTAATTTCAACTTTTAAAATAAAAATTGTGATATCCCAAATAGATTGAGATAAATATTAAGTTATTAATACGTTGAACATTGTACATCGATATGTACCCTTTTGCATGTTTCGTTGATGGAAGAGTAACTGCAAAGTATCTCTTTAAACTGTCAATTGAATTTGTAGTGTTAACATTTCGATAAACGACCCTGATTTTCAGAGGTAAAGCATGTGACTGTAATTGTTAATGGATTTTAAAAGTTCTTGAAAAAAATATTTAAGATTATTTCTTGTTTTGCTCGTTTGGATGAAAAAAAAAATCATTTCTGGTTCTTCATGAAATGAAAGATAGCTCGACTCAGAAAGTTTCTTTTTCGTAATCTGCTATGACCATAGAACATCCTAGTCTGTTTCATTTTTAATGTTTTTATAGTTTAAATTTTTTTGTTGTTCGTTTGCTTCATGAAGAAGTTTAAAGTTAAAGCATAGTAGAATCTTCAATAATCCACATAATCCGCTTATGCAATGTCACTCCAAAAGTTGCATGATTGAGTGTATAAATTATTTAATGAAAGTTGTCCTTGTCTAAGGAGGTATTTTGATGAATTGTCCCAAATATAATGTTTTAAGCAAATAAAGATAGTAATATGTTTTCTCTCAACGTAGAGGACGTTTCCACCGTTTGTTGCAATATACGTAAATAAAAGGACACGACAAACTTTAAAATTTGTTCGTTTGTTATTACTCCCTATTATTACTCTATATTTTTTTTACTCCATGCATACTTTTTATACTTATATTTTATTTAGTTATTCACTGAACGTATTTTCCAACAACATAATGAATGTAGAAGATATCTTCCGAAGCGTTTTACATGTTTGACATGTTCTCCTATATATTTTCCTTACAGACTGCCCTCCCGGAATATTTGGAATGAAGTGTGAAGATGAATGCGCTATAGGAACGTTTGGGAAGTTCTGTACAGGAAAATGTCAGTGCAAGTCTGGGTGTGATAAAAGATTTGGATGTTTAAGGAAGGGTAATGTTTTTCCACCTCACAATGAGCATTTCATTTATTTTATATATCTTAGTGAATAACACCTCTCCGAAAATAGATATAACATCTACCATGATGAAATGATTTTTATCCAACAAGTTGTGTGTTTCGTATCCTAAAGCCTTTGTTCGGGTGAGTTAAACACACAATGAATTAAATAAAAATCATTTCCAGCTACTAGTATAATCATTGGAGGTACTGTTTATCCCTTGCTTTGTACATAATAAAGTAATCGGCAATATGTCATACGGATAAGACACAATTTCTAGCAACTTTTATTAGATAGTCCTGTTTCCACAACACTATTTTATTTCAGCAATTATAGACCAGGAAAATCGAAGTAAGTTTCATTTTTTGCTTGTCAATATTTTAACGAGTTCCATTTTTTAGTTTCAGCTACTTCAAGTTTTGATAAAGGAAGATTACTCATAGTTTTATCAACGGTTATCATAGCTATCGTTCTTACTATTTCAATACTGATACTCAAGAAAAGGTATATGTAGATTGTTACTGTAACCACTTCGTCTCTTTTAACGAATTATGATTTAAATTTACGTTGTGCACATTTGTTTTTTCTTTATTTTAAAGAGGCGTAAATGTGTGTTTAAATGCAATGGTAAGTCTTCCTTAATACATGTAATGTGTCGCTTTTTTTTGGGATAATTTTCACATTCTAGGAAAAGTTAACTGCATTGCGATTTTATTTTTATACAGATTATTCCCCAAACAATCACGAAAAAAAGGAGATAATATCCATTTCAAAAACTGTATACAAGGGAAACATAGTAAAGGAAGGGAAACACATATGTCAGTCTGAAACACGGACTTTACCGATAATTAGTTCAATGAATGACGTTGAAAAAGCCTCAGGGTCCTTTAATGAAGATGGCTGTAATGGTGAGATGGAGACAAGTGTTTACAATACCCTCACACTACGAGTTACTGGCTACGTTGCGCCTTCAACTTGGACACGGAATTCCATATCTGATATTCATTCCGATGAATCTTCATCTTGCTCTAGAACCAAAGTCTTAGGAGATTCACTAAGTAGTGATGAATTGACTTCTGACGAAAGATTGTATAGAGATGCTTCAATCTGTCTTCAGAAAAGCGATAACAGAAATAAATCAATGCAAACGTTTAAACAAGAGGATATAGACTACAGAGAAAACGGGAAAAACATATGCGCTGGATAAACAGTAATAGTAATGAAATGATAAAGAATATCTAAGCTATTTGTTTCTTTTAAAATTGTAAATTCATTTTTTTGGTACCTGCTTATATATGGAATTAATATTCAATGTTCTAGACAGAGAAATTTAGAAAGTTTTTTTTACATCCAGGTTTTATATCTGAATATAAAAAAAATGCAAAACAATTCAATGACTAAAATGTATTATAAATATTCTCATGAAACACCGAATCCTTTACAATTTGTTTCTTTTTCATATCAACATTGATTTTATCAATGGGGTCAACAGTGATTATTTGTAGGAAGAAGGAAAGTTTGTAACTGTTCGGTATAATTGGGGAAATAGGGAACATTTTAAAACCCTATGTCTTCCCTATTATACCTCAACTTGAAAAAAAATATAATTGCCTTCTACATAAGGAAAACATAGGAACTGTAAACATATAGGAATTGTAAATGCCCCGTATAGCACAGTAAGCATAATAAACACCCAAGTTATTAGATAAAAGCATCTTCATACATGCTATTAGGAAACATATAGGAATTGTAAATGCCCCGTATATAGCACAGTAAGCATAATTATCACTAATAATAATTCATACACGCTATTGGACTTTTGCGAAGACACTGACTTTTACAGTTGACAGCTTACTTTTACAACAGGAAAATATACGGTAGCTCTTTTGTGAAAAAATATTGATCTTAATATTTAACAAAAAAGATAATAACGGGCAAAGATCATATAACGTTGTCTAGGACGAAAACGGCAATATTCCTACCCTCAACACCCTCCCTTCAAGTCTTGACTAACTTCTGCCGAGTTTTCCTAACGAAATGTGTCTTCTTCTTTATTCAGTTATTTCATTTCTTAAATTATTAAAAATAAAAGGATATATTTAATTCTCGTGAATAAAGTATCCAAATAAATTCTATTTTACCATTAATTATAATTTTTGTTTGATCAATCATTTCTAAGCCCCGAATACAATAACTTTCACCTCTTGAGATGTTTTCTATTTTCTTTTTTCAATTCCGCACCTCCGTACATGACGCAGGTTTAAATGTCCAAGTAAGCTGTCGAATGTAAAAGTAAATCTCTTCATAAAACTCCAATAGCACAGTAGAATTAAAGTTTCGATAGATATTTATTTTGAATATACATGTATATTAGCATTTACCAGAAATGGCGCCAAATGTGAGCGAAAATATTTTATTATCGCTAAATTCAGATTATACATTACGACCGAGGTACAATCACTGGCAAGATTGGAAATATGCAACTTCCGTCATTTATTTAAGTCAAATCAAGATTGATTGATTGTTGATTGTTTGTATACTGTTTAACGTCCCTCTCCAGAATATTTCACTGATATGAAGACGATGATAGATGATAGATAATGAAATTGGAAACTACGACTGTGTTGAAAGGTTGATTCCGTATAAGGCCATTTTCCGGCAAACGATAAAATCACTTGGACATGTGATTTTATATAACTATAACCATTCTAGTTCATGCTTTTTGATGTTTGTTTTTCAACATCGATCATCTGAGTCACGTTATTTAGAAATAAAAAATGGCCGTCAGTTAAAGAAAAATTAAGGGCGGGTCTATTCAAATCAAGTTTCATTGTATGTTTCTGAATGTAAATAATCAAAAATTGTTTATTTATGTAGGAAATATATCAGACATAAGTAATTTATTTGGAATATTTTATTAATTTAAGGTTCAAGATATTTTTTATGACAAGAATTCCGATGCATCCACATTTTGCATATTTTGAACGTAAATATTTACGAAATTCATAATTTATGATGGTGAAAAAAGTTTGATTAGCATTTTACTAAAGGTATTATATCATATATCATTATATTGTAATTGTATGTCTATTCTATAGATGTGTGTCTTATTTTACGCATAAAATGATCATTTTAGAAATGAGGTCTCTAAGTCTATTGAACTAAAAAAGTTATGTAAAAATGTTGATTGCACTGAATGGATTTTGATTGAAATTAAATAAAACTGGAGTAGTAATTAAGAAAAGAAATTCAACAATTGCAAACAAAATTAAGAATTAACAGCATAAAAACGTCAATGCAAGTACATGTTGATTATCCATATATATATGTAAATAGTCAAAATATATACATGTTCATGTAACTCAGAGAGGTCGCATTAAAATATACATCTCTAAAAGAAATGAAATATCCTCGTAAAATGGTTTTGCTTTTATTTAATTACTCGTGATACACGATATATTTAATTAGAAATTCCATCTAAACTTTATGTACATGTATATAAATCTATAAAAGTTGAGAACACCCCCCCCCCCTTCTAGCGGCACAACATAAAAATGGAGTAGAATTTTAACAGTTCCTTCAACTATGCATATCAGAAGTTTTCGTATATACTAGTAAACGGACTTAAGAGTTCTACAACATCCCAGGTACAAAATGGACCCTAAGGATTTGATGCTCCTTTCGCACTTTTGGAACCTGTAGGTTAATTTCAGTCTCTTTCCCAGTGCAGCGTCCAAAACTTGTTTAACACGGATAGTGACAGTTCCTTACCTAAGTTTTTAGCATTTAAAAAAAATGTCATCTGTCTTTTGGATATTATCTTTAAGAAAAAAAAGGCCCCGTCCCGTGTTAGGCATTGGTCAGTAATCCAACTTGACCTTAAGTGGATGATCTATCTGGTTGAGAAATCCTTAAATGGGGTAAAGCAATATTCAATTATTAATCACATATAACATATAGAAATCCCTCTCCTCCTCACCAGTTTATTTTTTAAGACAGGACTACTGTTCTCGTAACTTATATCGATGCTATCAAAGAAGCGTGATGAATTGATTGAGTTCTCTCAATTAAAACCCATGCAGTTAACAAAATATGGATCACATGTTACTCAAACGGACGTGTCCATATAAGAATTATGTGTGTACCCAAAGGAAAAGAAGTCTATAACGCAAAATGCATTTAACCGCTTCAACAAAGATGGCGTTGATCATTTGTAGAACATTTACAGTCTTGATAAGGAAATACAAAGAATATTTGCAATACTCATAACGGAATTCCAAGAAGTAGCATATAAAGATGAACTAAACTATCATTATAAATATAAAAGATAACTCATATTCATACCTTATAGCCTATTAAAAAAATTTATTTCTCAATTTTTTTTACAGACATTTCAAAGGAACGTCTTCACTTGTAATTTCATTACATCCACTCTTCTCAGTCCTTTGATTTTAGATTTTTAAGTAAAATTTTCACATTTGTTTTAGTAAATATGCATAGCTGATATAAATCTTAGAAAATCAACAGTAAATTGTACTCTAAAGAAAAGTTCATTAAAAGAAATCATCTACATAAGCTGATATCCTTCATTGTGAGTAGTTAGCATTTTTCTGCAAATATCTTAGAAATAAAGCGAAAGTTTTTATTTAGATGTCATAACCACCTTTAACCAAATTCATAATTTGGTAGTCACTTGTTATGTTTAAAAGAAATTTACATGCAAATTTTGGTGTTGGTTAAAGGTGGTTATGACATGCGTATGAGTTATCTAACACAGCCACCCTCCTGAGTTTTCTCATTGCTCTAATGCTAATACGGACCGATAGTACCTTACTTTGTGACCCTAAATCATTAAAAATACTATTGTATCATTAACCAACCAATATTTATCATTGAATTGGAACATAAGCCTAGTGATTCATGCAATTTTTAAGAGAAAAAATACTGTCTGAAAATTTGAAGTCATTGTAGGCCGCAAAACGGCCTTATAGAGAATGATCCTTTCAATTTAGAATTAACTATTAATCCTCAAAGAAATACGCAAAAAAGTTTAATATTATTGTATCATTATATCTGAATTAATATTGTGTTAGGTATTTGCATTTTACACGACAAACTACTTAATATGAAGTACATGCATACATTGTTTTAGTTCATGTGCGGATATACATGCACAGTTAATAAACCTTGGCCCTAAGTTTTAGAAATAACGAAGAAGTGATAGAGCTTTGGTTTTACAGAATTATTTACAGATGTACCTTGGAAAGCTGATTTTAGAGAAATAACATTTGTATTTTTACACAACTTTTTTGTATATACATTATATAATTGCCTAAATATTATATTATATTATCAGATCGAGATATGCATTTTATATGTTCAATATCTATATGGAATTCTTGTGGACTTTTGCGAGAAGCACTGACTTTTACAGTTGACGTTTTACTTTGACATTTTAACCTGTATTAGATAAGAGAACCTTTCTTGTGAAAGAAAGTTGAGTGTAGAGGGGTTGTCGTTTTCTCCAAGGGCAACTTATTTGTGTTTTGAAATAACCCGTTACCTATGTATACGTTTAATAATTATCAGCTAAATATTTATTTCGTAAAAGGGCTTCCACATATTGTCCTACCGTAAAAGTAAGCCGTCAACTGTTAAAGTCAGTGCTTTTCGCAAAAGTCCATTTTTAAACATACAACCTTCCAATATCAAATGTCTGTTTCAGTTTCAAAAATAAATCGCGACAATTTAAGGATCTTTTACAATTTTTGAGATAAATCTAATACCGGTAGCTAAATTTCTATGAATCTCTTGAAGTAATGAACTCAGTTAGATCTTTCCCAATGTAAGAATATGTCTTCAGAATAAATTCAAAATTTATGTTACAAACTTAAGGGAAAGCGTTTAAAATATCTATATACTCGGAAACGTGTACTAATTAAAAGTGCTTAAAAGAGTTTCCTATGTTGATTGCAATTTGTATCACTGTAGAGTTTTGTACTTTCTAATCAATTACCCGTACTCAATTTTGATATATCAATCTTAAATTGTTTTAAGTATTTAAATTGTAATTTGATTATAGAATTTCAAATTGAGTACCAAATTTAAAGAAATTGTTGTGATTCAGCGGTACACCTGGGCAGCTCTTATCAAAAGCTAATAGATATAAGGTCTCTGAGTGATATAATCAATGAATGGTACAATAGTATTGTAGAATATACAATATTCTGATGAATGTTCCTTGGACACTTGTCATATGATTCAAAGAGATCTCCATAGTCAAAACAAAACAAAATAAAACAAAAAACATACACCCTCCCTTACACACAAACAAAAACGTAATACAGGGCAGCAGTATCAAAGTTAAGCATTGATTATAGAATATGACTTATTCGTACTTAACATGTTAACAAGTTGCTACATTTTTATTAGAATTTGAATAATGTTGCATTATTTTATTAAGACGTTTACATCTTATTGCACTATTTGATACATTGATTTTGTTTTTCAAAGCTACTCGTCGCCCGCGTGGCGCAGTGGTTAAAGCGTCTGCTCTAGAGTCGCGAAGTAAGGAGTCAATCCTTATGTCGCGGGTTCTATCCCATTATTGGACGTGGAGACTGGTCCTTCGGATG
The DNA here is from genome assembly GCA_003671525.1 of Saccostrea glomerata. Lineage (NCBI taxonomy): Eukaryota > Metazoa > Mollusca > Bivalvia > Ostreida > Ostreidae > Saccostrea > Saccostrea glomerata. Next base: position 248,143 of record PRKT01000065.1, on the reverse strand, counting down.
AGACTGTATAAACCTAGCTCCGGTGTCGCAGTAGGTGCTGGCACGAAATAGATCCCTCACTACTCAATAGCCCTGAGTGCCGAGTATAGGACAAAATTTGTAGCTCTCCACCGGCAAGTGGCGGTGTCTCCACATGGGTGAAATTTGCTAGAGAGGGACGTTAAACGACATAAAATCAATCAATCAATGCTACTCTGGTAAATCATATGATTACATGACATTATTTAACAACATTATATAATTTATTATTCATGTACAACACTTGATAAAAGAGGACAGAGACTAAAACCTGGATAATAAAAAGATAAGATCTTATAAAACATCCCTAATAGGTTGAATATATATGACAACATAAAAGAAAGGATCACAAACACTAAATTCAAAAAATGTCCACGTATAGAAAAAATATTAGTACATTATATTATTTATCATCTTCGTGTGTAATTTTTAGCGATACATAACATCATTTTACAAATAATATCAATGTCAGGAAACAATGAATATTATAATATTCTGTTGTTTATCAAGCACACGATATATGTCTTAAAATAAAAGAACATATCCTGGAAATGAAAGGGAAGACCTGTCATCATAAATGCACATGCATGTGGAACATTAAGGGCCTAATGGACTCTTGCAAGGAGTGCTGACTTTAACTGTTGTCAGCTTAAATTTATACTACGATAATGTACATGTACGTAGGCTTTTTTATGATATAAATATTTGTCTCAAAATTAAATTCAATGAAAATAACGAGTTATTTCAAAGGACAAAAAGTTATCCTTGAAAAATACGACACCCACCTTACCCTCAACGCCTTGTCTTCACATGTTAGTGCCCCCAAACATCATACCTATGCTTAGAAAGGTTTTTTTTATCTATAACAATTCTGTACCTCCGTACATGATGAAGAATCAAAAGTTAATGTAAAAGAGTATTGTCAATTGATAAAGTCAAATCTTCTCTCAAAAGTCCAGTACTAACTGTTCAAAAATAATGAGAAAAGATTTGCACTCCTCCATGGCACCTGGCTCCATCTTTGATGTTTTGGGATCCCTGCGATGGACGAGTGAGCGTATGTGAGGGAAATCAATTCGAAGTTGGTGATTGAAAAGTTAAAGTCATCACGTTAAATCGAACATTTAAACTGATCAAGGATCCATGGCTATCTATAAAACTTTTATTGCATGAGTGTTTAAAATTGCCCGATTAAAATTGTTGATGTACCATAATGTTTTGGGCAATTTTTTACTTAAACATGTAGAATTTTATTTGTTACCCTTCTGTTCTTGAAAAATTGAGTATTGCAGGTGTCATAACAGTCTTTCACTAGAGTCATATCAAATCATGGCTGATGCAAAATAATTCCTGAATCTCCCCTTTCGATTCGGGCATTTTGATTCGAGACTGGAGTTGATTTTTTTATGAGATGAAAAAATAACATGTAGACTTCCTGTTTTGTAAAGATTCATTTAAACAGTTTGAACTTGCTTATTTTTCTGTGAACTGTATTTGAGTGCGGAAAGATTTGGCCCTGGGCTTGATTTTTAAGCACCTGCTCAAATTGTTACTTTTCAATTAACTACATCTACTCAAACTTCTGCGTCTTTTGGAAGAATGTAATTAGAATTTTAAACTATTGTACACTCTTTCACATTGAGAAAAAATATAATAACTTTTTTGATTAACTTTAACTCTGTAACATAATTGACTTGTTGCATAATCAGTTAATCTTGTACTATGGCTTTTGAAAATGTGATGAACTATTAGAATTGAATTTTATAAACAGGGCGGTTTGTAACCATGAATAGAGTACAGAGAAAACCAGACGCCAGACGACCTTTGATTAGAAAAGCTCACTTTAACATTTATTACATGTATGTAGAAGATGGACTCAAAATGCGAAGTTAATTCGGAACAGAAAATTATCTGTCATCAAGAGATCTAGCTTTCATAATTTGAATTGTAATTTCAAGTGAATTTTAGAAGGACACAAGAAGGATGATTTTACTTTAAATCATTAGGGATCTTTGAATTAGAAATATATTGGTTTTAGAAATATTACAAATAGATATGAAGGGAATAATTCATAACGTTTTGTGTTATATTCATAATCTATAAAATCAAATTCGAATTCATTTTTTTTTTAATTGAAAAAAAAAGTTGAAATTAATTTTGTATCCAACAACAAAATTATTGATTTACCTTACAATACTTTTTTATATTTCCTACATTAGTTTACTTCCTGATTGTAAGTATATCAATTGTATATGACTGCATATATAAAGTTTAATTTCATTTGAATTAAATCAAATTCCATAAAAACGAACACAATGTTAAAAAATAATCATATCCTTCTCTACCTGATAGTAACCATTATTCACAGAGGAATTCATACCGTCAAGAATGCAACAGGAGTTTGTTACAACCATACAAAGTAAGAAATTTGAAGTAGAGAATTATTTAAAATACTTTAAAATGAATAGGAAGTTGGCAAACATTATTACACACGAAAATATTATTCATATATAGTTTTCCTGGAAGAAAAATGCAATATTATATCTACATGTAGTCTAATTTTACCAATGTTTTTTAGTTATAAATTCTTGCACCTTAGATCTTTTAAGCAAAAACAACATTTACTGAAAGTATTAAAAGAATCTCAGGGTAAACTTTGGATGTGAAATTATTTTATTTTTCTCTTTGTATTTTTCAGTATTCCTATCTAACATTTAAACTTTTCTGGAATTAAAATGTAACCAAATTCCATTTCATTTTGCCTTACACAACAAGAGTTATTAAAACTCATGACGATAGCCCCTAAAAGTGGAAATCGAAAATCATCACAAATGTTTCCCTCGGTCATTAGTCACAGCCTTGCTTCCCATGCTTGAAGTTCATCAGAGTGTTAATCCTTCAAGTAGGGATATCAACTCTTTCAACAAGTCAATTTAGATGAATTAAGTTACCAGCTTAGATATTTCGAACCATATCATCCACTTAGGCCAGCAGATGCTCAATGAGAAAAAGAGGGAGTTTACAGAGACCATTCGTGTGGGTACATGTGACAGTTTAAGAGAAAGCTATTACTAAACCAGGCTACAATTTGCCGGGGGAAAATACGCCGAAAAAATAGGCAAATTACGTGTTCCTGTGCCAGTGAAAGGAAAACCAACTTAAAGGTGACCAACTCAAGAACCTGAATTATGCACAAACAATATCATCACAGATAATTCAATTTATGCCGCTATGAGAAATATATTATATTTTACACCTAAGGATAATTCTGCATATCCCTGCGCAGTCTGCAGGATATGCGCCCTTATCGCAGCGCAATAATCATAGAACCTTTCATTGCGAAATCGCACCTTATTTTGCTTGACAGAGTTATCCAATCAAAATCCTTGATTTTGTTGCGCCATTTTTGTTAGCCTGGCAGTGCATTGAAGAAAACAAAATGTTTATGCAAAAAGGGACCTGTGTACATGTGGTCTAAGCTCAATTACTACCGACCTTGGAATAAGAAATACAATATAGAAATAGGCCTAATAATAAAGTTATTATTATTGTTATTATTTTTAATATTGACTTGGCGTTACGACGTAGACAATTTTTGTTAATAAAATCATTATTATTATATTTTGCTCAAATATTGACTAAGCGTTACGACTTTTCTGTTTTATATTACGCATGTGGTTTTTCAAAATCGAAAAACATCCGAAAAGTCATGTACATAATGATGCAAATACACACGAAAATAAAAATTACTAGAAATATTCTCCTTAAATTTCATGCATAACATGAATTTTTTAACACAATATATTAACAAATTTTTATCTTGAGATGCAGGATATGTCTGCTCCCCTTCACTCTCTAACGGAAAAGGAAGTCCTAAGGATTCGATTAAAATACCAAAAGTTGAAAGAACGAGGGAAATACTAATGACCCGATAACCCCGAATATGGGCCTCTCTAATAACGCGATTTAATTTTCAGCAATTAAATCGAATTATTGGTCAACTTCTTAGGGGAGAATCATCGGTGCCTGTAATTTATCAATTTTATGCCGTGGAAACTATCCTCGTATCGGAGAACCTATTTCGGTGGAGGCACAGATGGTGTTTTGGCAGTTGCTGTTCACTTCGACAACCCCCTATGAAGAATTTGAAACACGGGGACCGCTTTCGCCCATGCACTGGAGAAGTTCTAGGAATGCAGTGTATGTGCATTCCCGTCAATTAAGGGCAGTATTGTTTTGGTTATTATAACAAAACAAATAATGTTTTAACGTTTACATATTTGGAGCAGCTTTTAAATCATTATTTTATTCATACGTCATTATGGTTAAGCTGCATGCCTTTATAAAATACAGGCTAACTGGCGGTGCAACAGGGAAAATCATTTTCATAATTTATATTTACTTACCATATGTACCTGTTACAGTTCATGGGTTCTCCTTATGATTTGTCTTTCTGATGTTCAGTAAATACATATTATGGAAATAATAGTATTTATGTCGAAACTGTTTTCCATTTAATTATTTAACCTGTATCGTTTCCCCGATTATGATACCCCCTTTTCATGGAGAGAATTATCAGTTGTCTCGGCGAATGAAATCTCACTTGCGTACTTAATCTACATTGCATTTACAGTCATTCACTCATTGTTCCATTTGAATATTCTGCAGCTGCATCAAAATTGTGAATTTTATATGACTGTTCGATTCTGCAATTTTATCCATCCTGTTTACATTACTGGAGTTAATAACTTGCCTGATTGTGGAACCTGTTTACGCATAATATATGGTATCCTGGTTCGTTTAGCGAATTATTGTTTACACTTGAAATATTGGTTTGTTAACAAACACATGCACGTGTTGAATCAATTCAGCAGATGAAACTTTCTCAGATGGTATAGGCCTATCTATGATAATTACTGAATTAGACATTTCTATACAGTGTGCCATTTATAATCGTTCCATCATAAGAACATTGGTTTTTTTAACATGTTTAACTTATGGGAAATATATGTTGTGTCATTGTGATTTGAATGCATTTCAATCTTCTGCATTATTCAGTATGCAAATCTGAGAAAATAAAATAAACAGAGTGCAATAGATTATCTACACTAAATGTGTCAAATGGGTTCACGCTCAATTAACCTGTCCGCTGATCTACACATGTTTGTATGTATGTTTGTTTTTTTTATGAATCTGTGGTCAAGGTCAACTGGGTCACCACGGGATGTCAGCTGCAGTATCGTGGATTGTACTCTGGCCTCAACAGGGGGTTCTCGGGGAGTCTCTCCTATCCTCTCTGATCCTGGCTTTGGATGGAGTCCACCTTCAGTAAACTTCATTCTCTGTCCAGCCTATGAGGAATGTTCTTTTGCTTGTGCATTTTATCATCTTTTCAAAGAAATAAGACCAGTACACTATTTTATGTTCTATATTATTATTTTTACATAGCTTTAATTAAATTATGCTCAGCTCAGAGCTATATAAAAATTTGTGTACTGCTCCTTACAATACTTTGTATATCCAGTTAACAATTTAAAGAATGTTTAACACAGTTTCTCTAATGATGCCAAGATATCAATGAAGTTGATAATCATTTTTTGCACCATTAGAAACAGGGAACATTTGGTAATTGCCATATATCTGAAGACATGTTAAGTTTATTTACTAGCTGCCTTACATATAATTCTTAAGGGGCATTATTATCCCTATAAGGAAGACTTGGCAATTTTAAAATGTATTTTTATATTCATCAAAATCCTTATTAATGGGTTTTGCAACATTCAATATATCGTTTCTTTTTATGCTATAAGTAGAAATATTGGGAGAAAAATGTTTCCAAAAAAAAAAATCT